>VZTV01095159.1:0-12006 GCA_013400875.1 Anhinga rufa
AAGACTGAAGCAAAGAAGGTGTTAGTCAATAGTATTGAAATGGTTAAGAAGCGCAATCTTTGCAATGCCTCTACGATCTGTTGAAGTATTACAGTTCCAGTGCTAAAGGTGAAGCAGTGAAACAGAAATCTACCTAAGACTCCATAGAGTCTTGGGTTTATTAGTGATGTTACAAAATTTAGCCTAGTCTTAGAATAAGGCAAATCACAACCTGCATGGGCCAGCAGCTCCCTGGGGCTGGGGGCAGCAGGGGCTCCCATGGGCAGCAGGGCAGGGCAGTCCCAACCCCAGCCACGAGCAGTCAGCCAGGGCCACTGGGGCAGCTGCAGCCCCAGGCATCAGGCACCTCCCTGGGGACAGGCTGAGAACAGGCTAGGACATGTGCCCATGGGTGGGCCCTGCTCAGTGGGGCCCATGTCTACACGAGGCAGAGCTCTGAGGAGCAGAGATTGGCCTTGCCATGGGATGTCTGGGACAGGGACTGATTCCTGGGGGGCTGACATGGGGTCCTGGGCCCTTGACAGGGCGGAATAGACCCAAGGAGGCTTGGCAGGGACAGTAATGCCCACTGGTACCTTTAGAGCCCTGACACAATAATTAATTAATATATGTTGATCTTTTAAATATGATTCAGTTTCACTTGAGTTGTATGGAATTGACTTAAAGGAATTAAATAGTTTTAAATTGAAGTGCAATAGATTTTTTTTTGTCCCAAACTGCTGATAATTCTTTTTCTATGAGATGTTGGCAAAATAAGGATTTTTAATAGGTATTATTTTTTAAGGCCTTTTTTTAGCACAGACTTTTTTTTCTCTTTGGAATATTTTGATTTACATTTCTGGAAGGCATGCTGAAAAGGCCACAATTTAAATATTAAGTGTTTAAAAAATCTTAATTTTTCTGGAACAGTTCCCACACATTGTTTAACTTCAGGTAATGAAAAGACTGTTCCACAGGATAGTAGTTAATAATACTCTCAGCACACAGAAGCCACTGCACAGGACTCAGCATTGGAGAAGTTGGGGAAGCAGTGGATGGTTAGTCTTGTTCTGACATTACACGTTATACACTACATG
Source organism: Anhinga rufa (assembly GCA_013400875.1). Classification (NCBI taxonomy): domain Eukaryota; kingdom Metazoa; phylum Chordata; class Aves; order Suliformes; family Anhingidae; genus Anhinga; species Anhinga rufa. The sequence goes on from VZTV01095159.1 coordinate 1,077, forward strand.
TAATTTAATTTACTGATACAGCTAGAAAACTGTTTTATATCAGCCAAGTTAAATATCCAGATCATGTCCTTGCCCATACTGGTGCTTTCTGGAATTCAAACCACATCACCAAGAAACACAGCTTTCTGGGGATGTCTCACACAACTAAATGGAAACAGGATGGAAAGAAAGTCACAGTGAACAATAGTGAAGCAACCTGGCATGAGCCCAGTGCATTGAGTGAAACTGGACTTCTAGTTCAGCTTCACAGCATTAAATTTTCTCATCTTTTTCCCTATGTGTGTAGGCCAGAGAACCCTACACAACTTGTGCTACCTGACAGTGCACTGCTCCATTGTGGTGACCTGGAATTCATGTCCTTCTGAGCAAAGCACAAGGAATTTTAATCACTATAGAGAGATGGACTCCTTCAGAAAAAGACTGAGACAGACCAAGCTAAATTCCTTTATAAAGACTTGGCTGGACCAAAGAGCTTAACATTATGAGGAAGGACCACTTGGTCACTTCAAAGCCTAACCATTCACATTCTAAGTCAGGCATCTATGCTGCCAACAGAATATGCAGGGAATGTGACATGATAATCTTCTGTAAATTAGTCACAGCAAGCCCTAAGAAAATGTGTGTGATTTAGATGTATCCCAACGAACTAGGCACCTTCTAGCCATTAGATTTTCTAGTGAGGAACCAGGGATTTTAATTCTTGCATTTGTGGTTGAAAATCAACATTTCAAGTACTGCACAGGTGTTTATTAACTGAGGAGTACCAAGCCCAGAGGTTTTACTTCCTTGTAAAATGCCTTTAAAACATGTACAGAAAAGTAAATCATTGTGTCACCTGCTACAGAATTCTGTGTCTGAAACTTGGAAATTTTAAAAATATCTAGTGGAAAGAGTCAACCGCAAGAAAAGCTGAGCTTGTCTGATCTTCTAGCTGCTAAGCTGAAGAGCTGCATGAGCCTAGCAGTGAATTCAGTGCTTGTAAAGTATTAGAAAGAAGCAAAAGGTAATCTGTCCCTCTCATAAATATGAACAGGGAAAGCAATTTACCTTCACACTCAAAAGATATTGGGTTATTTTTTTTTTCATTCTCAAGCCTTATATGTTATAAGATCTTTTCATAGGGTTATTTTTAAATATGAACTGCTTGAAGGCAATGTGCTCAGTCCCTGGGTGGGAAATATGCCTCATTTAAATCAACAGCAATCTGTACTGCTGATTAAAAAACAAGTGCTGATTGGCTTCACAGAGAGTCTCATCCATCTTGCCTTAGCTAAGAAGCTGGTAGAGAAAATCATGGTGGGAGGTGGGGAAGGATGGTGGACAGTGTACCATGAAACATTGAACACCAACAGCAACAACAACAAACCATGAATTATCTGTACTTAAAAGTTCTATCAGTGTGGAAAACTGGTTCTGAAAAGAGAATTTCTAACTGTTTGATGATTGCATATCTTGGGAATTCAAATGAACTTTGTCACCACTGCCAGTTTCATAAAAGAATGAAGTCTCCAGCAAGGCACAGATGGTATTTCTGAATGAACAGATGATTATGCCAAGAGAATATTATGCTTGGAAACACATTTCGTTGATATGAGTAAAACTGTTAGAAGGACAGCTATGGAAGAGAGGACCTAACTCTTTATGAACACCTGAATACAGTAAGAAATAAGGCAGTGGCTAAAGGTTATTTAGCGCATTCTTCACTCCTACTTACTGGGGATTAATTGGAAAACTATCCAGAAATCCTGAAGATTAAAATGGTACTATAATTAATGATAACCACAAGAAGATGTGTGAACAACAACATTTAGATAGTAATCTGTATTTACCTAAACTGAAAAGAGATTATGCACTAGCTATTGGATTTCCAAAAAGCACCACTGTGGAGAGCTTCGAAGAGGGGCCAAATTCCACATTGATTCTGAGCATAAATTGATTTCAGTGAAGCAAAAAAATTTATTCTTTTTGATGTTTACAGACTCACAAGCCCAAACATATGCCATAAACATATGGCCAAACATATCAAGAATCTGATTTGATGAGAGGTCAGAAAAGGGGTGCATGACCTTTTGCATTACTGAGTTTGAAAATGTTGACTTCATAAGTGATATGACTATTTCTAATTGAAGGCTGCAAATGGCAGATTTGGATTCCACACCGGGTTTAAATCCAAAGTAGCTCCCTTGAAAACAGTCAGCTCTTTCTGGCAACTTCAAGATGGTTTGTGTAAGGGGTGAAAAGTATCACATGAGATTTTTCTCAGGGGTGAAAGATATTCAGCAGTATATCTTGCAGGGCCACATCATAGACATCAGCCTCAGCTTTTTCCATACTTTTTACTGAGCACAGAGGGGAAGCCTTGGAGGCAAATGACCTGGGTGAAATAGTACAATCTCTGTAGCTTGCAGGAAACTATATTCATCACCAACATGACAGCAAAAATAAAAAACGTCCCTCAGACAGCATTTATCCTGATGACGGTGATGAAAATATATGAGGGATTACCTCAGCTATTTAAAAACTACTTGTGTTCAGTTACAAAATTGTTCACAAAGTTAGGAATAAACAAGAAATTTGGACTCTACTGGAGGAAAAAAAGAAAAAGAAGAAAAAAAGGGAAACATACTCTTCCAGGGTTCTTATCCAATGTGAGACAAATGCAAATTTTAGTAAGGGAGCAATTAGAAGGAAAAGAAGAGATTACAGGAGTCCCTTCCTCCCACATGCTCTTCTGTTGCTGCTGAGTTTTTTTGTTTTATTAAATGGAATCCATGGGTCAGGTTCCAACTCCATTTTTGCACTGGTGCAAGTTGATTTCAATGCCAATAAAGTCATATTAGTGCAAAGCAGTGATACATCATCCACAAATCCATTTTGTACGTGTGAGATGAATACATTAGCTTCTCAGCATATGGCTGTGAATTCTTCCAGGCAGAGCATGTCTCGGGCTTTCTGGAACCATTTATGAAAAGGAACACTGAATTGTCTTCAGTTCCACAGCAATGACTCCAGGGGAGCAAGTGCTAAATGGTTTAAAGATAAGAGGGAACCGTACTACAAGTCATTTTCAGCTCCACATACAGTACCCATTGGTCTATGCATCACACCAGCTGGAACTTCATGGGCACTTATTACTTGTTGCTTTGTGATGCTGGAGATATATCACTACGTTTTCCTTTAGAAAATATTCTTTTAGTCAGTTGGTGTGTTGGTTTTGACTGGGATAGAGTTAATTTTCTTCCTAGTAGCTCATATAGTGCTGTATTTTGGATTTAGTATGAGAACAATGTTGATAACACTGATGTTTTAGTTATTGCTAGATAGTGTTTATAATAAGTCAAGGACTTTTCAGCTTCTCATGTTCTACCGACTCAGAAGGCTGCAGATGCACAAGAAGCTGGGAGGGGCCACAGCCAGGACAGCTGACCCAAACTCGCCAAAGGGGTATTCCATACCGTATGATGTCATGCTCAGCATATAAAGCTGGGGGAAGCTGGCTGGGGGGGCCGCTGCTTGGGGACGGGCTGGGCATTGGTCCGTGGGTGGTGAGCAATTGCATCGTGCATCACTTGCTTTGTATATTATATTATATGTGTATATCTATTATAATTATTATTATCATTACTACTACTACTGCTAGTATTTTATTTCAGTNTGTTCTACCGACTCAGAAGGCTGCAGATGCACAAGAAGCTGGGAGGGGCCACAGCCAGGACAGCTGACCCAAACTCGCCAAAGGGGTATTCCATACCGTATGATGTCATGCTCAGCATATAAAGCTGGGGGAAGCTGGCTGGGGGCGGCCGCTGCTTGGGGACAGGCTGGGCATTGGTCCGTGGGTGGTGAGCAATTGCATCGTGCATCACTTGCTTTGTATATTATATTATATGTGTATATCTATTATAATTATTATTATCATTACTACTACTACTGCTAGTATTTTATTTCAGTTATTAAACTGTTCTTATCTCAACCCATGAGTTTTCTCCCTTTTACTCTTCCGATTCTCTCCCCCACCCTACTGGGGCGGGGGCGGGGCAGTGAACGCTCAGCTGTATGGTGCTCAGTTGCCAGCTGGGGTTAAACCACAACAGTAGGGGAAATAAGGTATGTAAATTACACTTTGAATATGCAGAATTATTCAGTAGCTCCATTTCTTATGTTACTTCTGTGATTCTGCCATTCTGAAGTGAAAAGTGGCCAGTGGAAGTTACAAAAAAGACATTATGTAAACAAAATATTTCCTAGCTTTCTAAACAGAACTTTTTAACAGGATACAGAAACCTATTTGGGAAACAATTATTAGAGTTCAGCTAAAGACATTCTGTATAATATTGATGAAATAATAGGAATACCATTTTTGGTTTTAGAACACCTTCCATTGAATAATGTCAATGCAATGTGCAGACCTAAACTTGTGAGGCCTCCCAGCAGTCTACTGAGGTAGACAAATTCACTGCATTTCTCCTGCTCATGTAGGATGAAGGCACACAGCGCATGGGGAGGTGAGTGCTGAAACTCAGGGAACAAATAGTAATATTTTTATTGTGGATTTTCATGGGGTCAGAACAGGATTTTCTAAGTGGCTGATATAATGCCACATTTTTTATTTTTAGGTACCCCATAGCAGACACAGTATGTGGGGAATGTATAATGAGCCATTAGAAAAATTGAAGCCTGTAAATATCTGGAGGACACTGGTCAGGTTTATTGGCTGTCACTTAGGGAACAGGAGACAGCTGCTATAATACGAAGAGAAGCATCAGAATCTTTTAATCAGTACACATAGGAGGGGTATGCAAACTCCAGAACAGACACAAAAATGCAAATTCCTTCCCTAATCCTTAACAACCTCATCTACAGTTCTCTGTCACAAACACATTTCATATGTATTTGGTGAATACAGCAGATATCATGCCGTAATATACTACAAATGTTAATAGTGCAAGTACCAATCGTAGTTTATTTTTTCTGTGTATAAATGTGTAATTACACTTTGTAAAGCGTAAATAACTTGGCAAAGATCACACAAAAATAATCTGAGAATGGCATTACCAGCCAAGGGTGTAGATCCATATACTCAGAAACCTGCATTTTTCTACTGGATGGAAATGTCAGGACAGTTGACATTCAGAGAACGATGGACTGCTCAATCCTTCACGGTTTCTTTTTTACCCATGTGCCAGTTCAACTCCATGGCGTCAACTGATTTTGGTGACAATAGTAGAATTAGTGCTGATTTATTTGCAAATAAATAAATGGAAAATCTGATTTTTTTGCAATACGAAATAATAGTAGCAATTTCATTTGTAGTTATATCTTACTGTTTGTATATATAATTTTATATAGGTAATTAAGATATACTTTTCTGATTTTTAAAAAATCAAATTTTTGTTGACAGAAAATGTTCATCAAGATTTGGCTATAATGGTTCCAAAACCTAAAGTATGCATCAAGATTTCTATAGCTCACCTTGAAAGTAATATAAACAGATATTCAAATAGCCAGCAAAGGAAGCCAATATCATAAGTAACAGAAAAAAACTTCTAGTGCCAAGGACTAATACCCTAATGAAGCAACAGGAACAAGATTCAAGCTGTGGAAAAGGACAGTGTTCAAAGTTCTTTTCCACACAGAATTTTGTAAGTACAATTGGTTTATGCAGAAAAGCATGTAATAACTATATGTTTAGCTATTTTAATAGGCAAATGTACAGAACCTAAGGCCAGATATTTTCTATATAAGAGCAAAGAAAAACCTACTCATTCATTTTCTGACCATTCCTTTCCCTCTTGTGGTCTGGAGGAAATAGAAAACAAAACTTCTTTGTTTTACACCACCTTATCGGAGAAATTGTAAGCAAATCAGTATGATCCTTCATCCAAACGAGTGAAAATACACAGAACCATCCCACAGAGAAGGAGAAAGAACAAATGCAAACTGTGTCTTCACTTAGTGGAGAGGAAGGAGAGTTCATATCCTCTAATAAACTTCTTTCTTGTCAAGAATGAAGAAGATAAAGTTTTCTTACTATATAGTTTCTGCTCTTATAGAGTGGAGTATCTGTGAAAATGTATCTCAACACTTATTGGAGTCATACTTTAATTATTTACCCTTTTATTTTTCCCCTCCAAAAAATGGGACTGGAGGCAAGAAGAGGTTGAAAAGCCATATTGTCAGACTGAGCACTAGTTGCTCCCAGATTCTCCTAAGCGCGTGTGGTACTGACAGTTCACGCTGCTCAAAAGAGTGTCAGCAACCAGGAAGCCTTGCAAGATCAAGGTCCGCTCTATTTGGGAAACTGAGTAAGTCTAATGGATCTGTGTATGTCTGGCTGGAATTGGAGCTGACTAGGATAATACCTATGAGGTAAGTAAAATAGCAATTAACACATTAGTTCCATAGGAAATTAACACATCAGTTCAAATTATGTGGGACCCACTCTGATTATTACCTTTTGTTTTCCTTTCCTGTTTTCCTATTTGTCTTCTTTCATCTGCACATCAAAAAAATGTATATTGATTTTTGTAACGCTGGTCTCTAAAACCAAACAATATTAAAAAATAATACCTGATCAAAAGGTCTAAAGTAAAATCTTACTTTCTGATTTCTCTTGGAGCAACAAAGTAGTGTATTAAAATGTTGACTTAAAGCAGAGCACCTTCAGAATTCAAAGGCAGAGGATGCAATTTATATATTTGATGAGAATGAAGCTGTGACTGGCATTAGAATAAGAGTGTCAGTATCTTTTCTGTAAAGCGAGGAAGGTAGTTATATGATGTTGCAATAGTGTTTGCTCAGTTTAAACAGTGACCTAAGTATTAATTTGGGATTAGTGATCTACTAGACAGTAGATAGGAGAGCAGGATTCTTTACATCCCATGCACACTTCCAGAGCATTATCAGCACACCCCTTAATGTATCCTAAACGCTGGATTCACTTCTGTGCAAGGAACAGGTTGCCGAGGCTCTCAGATAATGCAGTGATTGTTGTTTTGTCTTTGTGATTGAGGAGAACTTTTGTTTTTTACCATGAACAACATTTTATTTACGCTGCATTATGGAAATATGGCAAATACTTCGGGCTATATAAAACTAATGTAAGTGTATGAAGTTGTAACTTGTGCAGTCCAGACTTCATGAAAAAGAGAATTTTCATTCTGCACTTAGCTACGCACAAATTTGGAAAACATAGGTAAGATATCCCACCAGGAGTCTTTGTGCAATTTGTTCTTAAGAGATTAATGGTCTGCTGAATATTCTGCAAATATTTATGATTACCAAACTAACATGGACCAAGAAAAGAAATGCTTAAAAATACATACCATTAACATGTAATTCTGATGTAAAATTAGGGATTGTGATTGGGGTTAAATAATTAATGAGAAAGGATGGTTTGCCTAACTTGTCTGCTCAGCCAGGACTTTTGGCATGGCAAATAATAAAGCAAAAGCACCAAGACAAAACCTAACTGTTAACAGTTTGAGATATTAATCCTCTATGGAAGATCATGACCTGGTGATTAGGGATGAAAAATGAAAAAAACAAAGCAACAATTTTAGAAGCTTGATGGAAGGAGAGCCATCACCCCCTTTAACATATCTGGACACAACATTTATAGTATTGAAACACTACTGGCAGAGTAATATGCTGGAAACATCAGGAAACAATTCTGGAAAGGAGCAGTACAGTTTAGGTCCTGACCTACAACGTTCTTTTTGTATCTTAGCTTTGAACCAGTTGACCAGGTAGAATAGATCGCAATCTCTTCTGCAGTGGACCCAAAACTGAGGTTAATCAGCCACAAAGCAGACATCTGTAGGGAGCTGCTCACAGAGTTTTAGATTGCTTAACAAAAACATCCAGTGCAGCTGTGCTGACTCTATTACCTGTTATTTTCATCTTTTAAAACTGCATTTCTAGCAGAAGTAGCATGTTCAAATATATATTGTTTGAAGAGTTAATTTCAGTTGAAAATACAACTTATTAAACTGAAATGGTTTTCATGTGTTCTGTACCTTACCAGTTTGTGCTAACAGCCACATTACATTCTGCCTTGTATAAATGCTTCAGAGTTGACAGCTTCTTAAGAAAGTGAACTGGAATATTTTTTTCTTGTGAATCTCTAAATAATTGGTTATGTCTTACAAACACAGGGACTTTATTAGTACCCATAAATGATGTGTGTGTGTCCCTGTACCATTTGACTTTCAGTTCTGAAATCAGGCTTTGGCTGAAACATCTTTTCACTTGCAAGTGCTGTGTTTGTTATGGAAATCACTGAAAGACAATACAACCCACAATGCTGTTATTTGCTTTGCTACTTTTCAAAGAAGAGCAGCATCATAAAGGATCTGCTTCCCAACAAGTCAAAGGAAGGAGCAGTCCTGTAACTGTCGCTCTTGCTTTCCCCTTCAGATGTGTCTGCATTTGGAACTGTAAACTTATGATGGAATAATTTAACTGTGAAGTCACCCTGCTGCAGTATTTCTTCTTAACGCAGTATTTCTTCTTAATGTATTATAAAGGTCTCTGCAGATGTGTCCAAAACATCTTGATTTTGAGACTGACAAAATCCCTTTCCATAGTATTTTGTCTGCCTGCAGCAACTCTACTGAATGCAAGAACAGGACAGAGATTTCCACGGTCAAGTCAGGAATGCCTGGCACCGTCCACAGGGGCAATTCAGTCTTCTGCTTGTGAGGGGAGAGGCAGAGAGGTGTGCAGGGAAGCCCCTCTCCCCGAGTTTTACATTTTTTGGAGCTCGTGTTAGTGTCAGAATTTCTGCTAACACAAGAAACAGCCACGTAGCAAGTAGCAAGCAGAAACTATGCACTTGATGTGGAAGAATATAGGGTGTTTCGTTTAGGGACAAAGCTCCTGTTAAAATACAAATACACCAGTAGATTTCAGGAAGGGATAGACAGAGGGTTTGTGTGATAGTGTGCACAATAGAGAAGGAAAGAAGAGGGAAGTTTCAGCCTGCTGAGTACATGCAGGCAAAAATAGTTAAGTGGTTCGCTCATTGTTAAAATGATTGTCCTATCCCACAGTATGCAACTGAGGAATCATAAAGCCTGCTGGGCACATAGGATAATTTCCACAGCTACAAAAAAGACAATGTGTGAAAATATGGATTGTGGGACTTGAGGGACACAGGTTCCAGAATAGAAGACATGCCTTAGTGCTGATCCTGTGGCTAGTGTAACACTATCAAATATTAAAGAGTAATACAAATCTCACAGGATTTTGCTTAGTGGGATGTTGTTAATCAATGATAGAATAAGATTGCAGTTTTCAAGAAGGAAGTCTGCACTACTCAGAAATACCAGTATCTCAGTTCTGGACAAAACTTTGTAATTAGGGAAAAAAAAATTATATTTCACACGCAACGCTCATGCAAAAATTTAGAGCTGCTTATTGCAAAGAGTTCTGCTCATTTACATTCCCTGAAGCCTTTATACTGACTTAGGTAGTGGTGAATTAAGCCTTGTAGTGACCTTGGGAAGTAAGCTGACACTAATAAATAAAGATTGTTTGTTCTGTCTTCAAGCAAACCTTTCACTGCTTTTATTGGATGTTAACAATGAAAGGCTATATGGATCTATGAGCCTGATTCATTGGTAAATTATGCCAATCTAAATGAGAAATAGTAGTACTTCAGGAATAATATTAGCAAAACTGAAGTAAATAAAAGGAAGTCTTGCATCAAACTTTAGAAAAGTTAGTAAAGCATAATACAAGGGAAAAAATGGCATTTGAATTTTGAGACCCTTCTTAAACCTATAACAGAAATAGATCAACCACTGTGGCTTCACTTATTTTTCCCTATAGGACAAACCCCAGATCTTTGGCAGGAGTTTATTATCTTATCTTCATTGCTTTCCTGTTCGATTTGTTAAGTAAGCTATTTTATGTTGGCTCAGAATTATCTAATTTTCTTCCTTGGTCATATAATCAGCTGTAGATGAGCAATTTTCATTAATGAAAACTGTGATGAACTCAGTGCATTGAAATTAGCTATCTGGGAAAAAATCCTGACAAAACGGATACTCTCAAGCCATTGATTGCTGTGACTGTGATCTCCATTGAGTGACCAGATATTTTTTAGAAGTAACTAAAAAGATCAAACATAGCAGTTCTGTGAACTCATGACAGATCTGTATCATGGCCTTGTGGCTGGCTCAAGGGCATTCTTACTAATTAGTCTGATGAGGCTTTTAGCATTCTTAGTGCTGTTATTGAAGATGAGAGGCATTAATCATCAAGCCAGATGACCTGTTCTTGTTAGAGGTACAAATGACTAATGCACATTCCCATCCAGTAGAGACAAAGAAAGATGACACAATAACTATCTAAAGACAGAATAGCAAAATTATATTTGGATGTGAAGCAGGCCAGAAATATTCAAATACTACCAGCCTGAATTTTTAAAGTAACTTTGAATAATTATTTGACCCCGCCCAATGTCTAGGTGCATGATAAGATAAAATGAAAGAACTGGAGGTAAGATCTTAATCTCTTCAGGTCAGCATTTTAACTCAAATGTGTTTCCAGATTCTAAATAATGATCAGTAGTTATTAACAATGCTGTTCATCTTTTCTCTAAAAATTTCAAATACTTGCAATCACTGCAAAGCAAAGATACTATTTGACTAATGTGAAGCTCGCCACTTTGGATTATGCCATTTATTTGAACTAAAGAAAATAGTGCTGGAAGGAACGGTGAAAGGTCATCCCATCCATCTTTGTACTCCACTGGTCCATTTATTCTACTACCTTGTCTGTGGTAGTTGCCCAGTCTACCCGACTAATTCCTGATTTTACCAGTTTATACTGTTTACATGAACTAGCAAAAATAAAAGAAAAAAAAATCTGCCAGTCTTTTCGTTTCAGAACTGTGATTATTTCTTGTCATGGTTTTGGCTGG
>VZTV01095165.1:0-28840 GCA_013400875.1 Anhinga rufa
ATGGATTTACAAAGAGGAAATCAGGCTTGACCAGCCTGATATCCTTCTACAGGGACATGACTTGCTTGGTGGATGAGGACAGAGCAGTAGATGTTGTTTATTTTTACTTTAGCAAGACTTTTGACACTCTCTCCCATAACATCCTCATTGACAAACTGATGAAGCATGGGCTAGATAAATGAACAGTGAAGGGCACTGAAAACTGGCTGAACTGCTGGGCTCATTGTTGCAATCAGCAGCATGAAGTCTAGCTGGAGGCCAGTAACTTGCTGTGTACCCCAGGGCCAACATTGTTTAACGTCCTCATTAATGACCTTTACAATGAGATAGAGCACAGCCTCAGCAAATTTGCAGATGGCACAAAACTGGGAGGACTGGTTGATAGACCAGATGGTTGGACTGCACCAGGAAGAGCATTGCCACCAAGTCAAGGAAGGTGATCCTTCTTCTCTACTCAGCTCTGATGAAGCACACCTGGAGTGCTGGATTCAGCGCTGGGCTCCCCGGTACATGAGAGACATTGACTTACTGGAGCAAGTTCAGCAAAGCACCATAAAAATTACTGATTGATGTGCGTAGAGTCCAATTCTGGGCTCCCCAGTTCAAGAAAGACAGGGAACTACTGGAGGGAGTCCAACAGAGAGCTACAAAGATGATCAGGGGACTGGAGCACCTTTCTTATGAGGAAGGGCTGAGAGACCTGGGTTTGTTCAGCCTGGAGAAGAGAAGACTGAGGGGGGATCTTATCAATGCTTATAAATATTTAAATGGGGAGGGTGTCAACAAGATGGGGCCAGACTCTTTTCAGACAGGACAAGGGGCAAGAGGCACAAATTGGAACACAGGAAGTTCCACCTGAGGGTGCCAGAGCAGTGGAACAGGCTGCCCAGAGAGGTTGTGGAGTCTCCTTCCCTGGAAATATTCAAAACCCTCCTGGACACAGTCCTGAATACCCTGCTCTAGGTGTGCCAGCTCAGGCAGGGGGCTTGGGTGAGATGATCTACAGAAGTCCCTTCCAACCCTTACCATTCTGTGATTCTGTGAGTCTGTGAGTCTGAGAGAGCTGGGACTGTTCAGCCTAGAGAAAATGCAGCTCAGGGTGATCTTATCAATATGCATAAATANTTATCAATATGCATAAATACCTGACAGAAGGCAGTAAAGAAGATGGAGCCAGATTTCTCAGTGGTGCCCAGTGACAGGCCAAGAATCAGTGGGCACAAACTGAAATACAAGAAATTCCATTTAAACATAATTTTTTTCTTGTGAGGGTGGTTGAACACAAGAACAGATTACCCAGAGAGGTGGTGGAGTCTCCATCCTTGGAGATATTAAAAAACTGGATGGACAATCTCCTGAGCAGCCTGCTCTTGGTGACCATGCTGTGAGCGGGGGGGTTGGACTAGACAAACTCCAAAGGTCCCTTCCAGCCTCAATGATTCTGTGATTTTATGTGTCCATATATGTACGTGTGTGTGTATGTACACACACAGAGCATTTTATTATACCCATTTTATTTTACAGCAATTCAAATTATTCTTTTCAATGGGCATTACTGTGCTTGTACAAACACAGTACTTTTGCTGCCCTTTGTCTCCTTTTGTTCCATCCAGTCCTGGGCAGAACCTGGTAGGGAAGAGTCTCTTGTAGGAAGAAAAGTGTTCCTCATAAAGGGATGTAGAAATAGCTGTACAATTCTTGTGAACACTATAGCCAATATCTGCCATTGAGGCTTGTGGGAATGGTTTCTTTACCCTGGCCAAGGATAATACTGCATGGAGAAGGGCAAAATTCAATTAATATCTGCTGACCTTCAGACAGACCAGTGACTGAGAGGCTCAAAACTTTCTTGCAAGGTAGCATTTCCAGCATGCTGAGTTATAATGTCACACTTAGATTGGTAAGGAGTGAATTAATTGCAAGGTCTGATGTGTGGTTAGGTGTGACTTGTCCCTGCTAACAGACTTCACTGAAATGTGGTGGACAGCTTTAGAATAGCTGTAGTGCTCCCATTGGCACATCCTGGCATACTTATTTCCCCAAGATGGAAAAAAGGCCTCCCCCTCCTCAGGTCTCCAGCAGCTACAGGTGGATGTAGAGACAAGACATACTGTATGAGAAGCATGCTCACAAGTCTTTCTATTCTTACACCAGAGGACTCAGAAAGAAAACTCCACTGCTTGAGCCCTGAGGGATCACTAATCCTCATAATCCTGAAGACTCTGCCCCTGTCTCACAGGCCCTTATACTGACAGGAGCTAGCACAAATGGTAGTGCAGACAACGGGTTCCTCAGCACTGTACACCCCCAGCAGGAATGTTGTGAAGGTATGGAAAAAACAGGAGGTTGCAAAGCATGGAAGTACCCAAATTTAAAGTGTGCAGCTTTATTTCACTCCCATTCTGTATGGGCATCATGACACTTAATCTGATCCCATACTTTTTTGCTGCAGGGACCTTGCCTCATTCAGTAGACACAAATTACATATGTAATTTATTATGTTCTGTTTTCTAAAGCTCCTCAAAAGTTAAAATCACATTGTGCCACACTGTCTTGATTTCAATAGGTACCTTCATCATTGTCACTCCAACAAGTCTAGTGGGACCAAAGGCACTCAGATTTTTCAAAGGCTTTAAACCCTACCCAATGTGGACCTGTTTTCACAGGGTTGGCAGAAGATGCAGTTCTGGCAGTGAGTCAGGTGGCACCCCAGCCTTCATTGGTTTGGAGGTGAAGCTCCAGAGACAATCTTATCTCAGCCATACCTTTGGGAACCAGTTGTGCTTCTTCATTGAAGCACACAGATAAACCTGGTGGGACTACACACAGTCAAACACTGCAACCCTTACCAGCTGTTCACTGTAACCATCCTTCTCCTCCTGAAGTCCTTCCCTAGTCTGTGTTGTGGCTCATCCTGCAAAGCATTAAAATTTGCTCAGTTGGCATTGACTGCCAAACCATGTTCATATTCTATAAAGTGGGCCAGACTGGTTTCCGTTGCAGTGTCATTGAAGTTTACAGTGCTAGTAGGGAATCTGACATTCTGTATTAAATAACAACTTTAAAACCAAAGAAGAAAGAGAGCAAGGAGAAGGGATAATGTCTCGAGTGTGATGAAAACGTGGGTTGAGGATGCTTGAAACTCTGGCCATTAACAGATCCTATTAACGTCCTTATGTCAGGATGTAAACTGTTATTTGCTAAAATAAATAGTAAGTATTGCTCTTTTATATGGAAGATCCATACTTTTGATTTGGCCATACTCTACCATGTTCACTTCTTTGGTTTTTTTGGGTTATTGCTGTGAATACAACATGCAAAACTGATGATGTAAACCTCTGTCTACAACCCCCACTGTCACCTCCTCATCCCCTGCCCCAGGGCCAACCAGCTGCGCCCAAGATCCCCAAAACCCAGCACTTGATACAGCCCTCATCTTTGCACAGCAGCACCTCAGGCTGCTGTGGGCATTGCACAGTCATCAGGAAGAGCCACAAGACATCTGTAGAACAGAGCTGGGCAAGGACACAAGGTGACCCCACAGGCAGATGTAGGGTGGTTGTGATGGCATTGCTACCAGCCCAAGTGTTCATGAGAAAAAACCCATTGTGGGAAGATATAAAACCCTCAAGAAGCAAATGGGGTGGGGGTGGGGGTGAAATAGGGCAACTTAGCACCATCAAGGATGTCCCCTAGGGCTGCAGAGACCAACTCTTCTCCCCCCGAGGTGGTGCCTGTGCAACAAAGGCGCTGGGGTGCCATATGGGGATGCTGAGCTCCCTCTGCTCAGGTGGGTAACTAGTTAACCACAGCTATCTTGTGTGTGGATATGCTTTGATAGCTATCTTTTAGCTGTTTATATCCTCCTTGTAGAGTCTATCACACTGTTAAAGATGTCCAAATAAGAGGGATGGAAAGAGGAGGGGAAGTGTTTTTATTGCTATTATTTGTCCCTTTTTTCTTTCAAATCATGGTGCTTACAAAGTTTTTAAAAATCAGGAAGATTATTTATACTAATGTCTAATCCCTTGTGAGCAAGACCAAATGGTTAACACAAATTCAACTCAACCGATAAAAGTGCATGACAGTGCACACCCACTTCTGTCTTTCTGTTCAGGCGTTCAAGAGCAAGACAGCGAAGCCCAGGTTGTCACTCAGTTAATGTGCTGATCTGCTCTCACTGATGTGACTGCCCTACCATGAGGTCCGTTACTCTGGAGAGCATATTTCCAATGGGAGGTCACAGGACTGTGGCGGGGACATTGCTGGCAGTAACTCTGTCTCTTGGGGGAAGGATTTGAACACAGAGGAAAGAGACAGCGATATGTCTGGAGAGATTTCAGTATTTCATGTTTGGCTTGATGCCTTGAAGTGGACAGAAAAAGAACTCAGAACATTTTAATTTATGGGCCAAACAAAAGGTTCCTTTAATTAAAATTTAGAAGCCAATTTAAACAAGCGGTGTTTGGAAGGCATCCCGGAAGAAAGAATACATCATGCTATGACAAAATAAACTTGAGAAAGTCAAAACCCATTGGTAAAATGAATCTAAAGTAAAGTGAGGAGCAAATCAGGGAGCAATGGAGGAGACAGTAAGAAGCTATGCAGAATGCAAAAGATTTAATCCTAAGAGAATTGTACAAAATTGCACAAGGTGAGAGCAACAGGTCAGATCTTCAGTTGCTCTGGGCTTTTGGAGGCAGAGGCAAGCTGTGTCTTCAGAGATCCTCTCATCCATGGCAAAGAATTAGCCCAGCCCTTAGCATATTTTTGCTCACAAATATACTCTTCGCTATGATTCGCCACTCTGGGAAGGGACAGGACACTTCACAGCAGGACAGGGATCAAAAATAATGTTATTTCAGGCAGAACTTCTCCTTCTTGTAAAACTTATGGGGCAGAGTAATGGGTGAGGGTTCAGCCTGTGCCTGTGACACAGGGCTGCTGAAGATATTTTTGTGCGTGCCTGTTTTGTGCTCCCAAAATAACTATAAATAGAAGAAACAGAAGTGCCAGGATTTAGAAACAGACCAATGGAAAATAATCAATGCTTGGATGCAATATTTTGTTTAGTTATGTGAAGGATTCTGGGTAACTGAAACTGTCCTTTGGGCAATTTCCACCTTTTTTCTCCACCATCGTCCTGTGGTCTGCTAAATACTGTCTTGCCCTGCCAACATCCAGTCACTATGGAGTTAAAAAAGAGATCATTTTCCTATCATTGACCATGGCATTCTCCTTTTAAGTCCTTGACGGACTACAGCAAACCCAGTCTACTTACCTTCCTTTTCTTACTTCTTTAATGGTCTACTTTCACCCTTGCATTGAAACATCAGTTCTGCATCCCATCTCAGTTACCACCAGACCCTCCCCTGCTGCAAGCATCCTTTCCTCACCTGGATACCTTTCAGGTATGTGTTTTCATACATTTATCCCTGCTGTCTTTTGTGTTTGGGTGCAGTCATGGCATAATGAAGTAGTGTGCCTCCAGCACCCCTCTCTTATGCCTTCATGATATTTTCTTTCCCATTAGGCCAACAATAACTTCACACTGGCTTCTAATGTGCTCCAACCACTTGGCCACAGCCACAATCAATTCTTCTTCCTATTTACCAATACTTTTTTGCATCCTCCATTGACTCCTGTTGCTGGTCCTGAATGCCTTGGAGATATCTTTACGTCCTGCATTTGTACAGCACCTGGCACTATGAGCTCCTGATTCATTGCTAGGCTCTTAGGGACTGTAACAAGAGTAATGGGATAATCATGAGGAGGAAGACTGGGTTATGTGGAAACCAATTTGACATATCAGTGTCATTTCATAGGCTGACTCTTATGAATGCAATGCATTTTGCACCACTAATAACTTTCTCAGGAAAGATAAAACTTGAATACTTGGGGAAATGTATGAACAGCTTCTCAGTGAGAGAGTTTTCTTTCAGCTGAGGTTATGTGAGCTAATGTGAGGTGGCATTTCACTCAGTAGCTGAGTAAAGAGTTGCCTCTGGGCAGATTGTATTGGATTCCAGTGCTCCCAGTTTCTCAACTGTAATGAAACAGGAACTAAGAAAGAGGGAATTAGTTTTTGCATCTGCTGCAGTATATTTACTAGCACACCTGGGCCAAACAAAAAAAAAACCAAAACCAAACCAGTTTCAGTTCTAGAGGGAAGCAGGCAATTTATGGCTTTTCTGCTGGATTAATCAAGACATGGTGTCTTGTCCCACCCAAATCTTTTAGTCTTGTACTATGATGAATTTTGCCATAACTCTGATGAATGGCTCACACAGAGCTGAAGGTCAGAGAGTAACTTCTCCTCACAGCCATCTGTATATTTTAACCTCATTCTTACCCATGAGCCGCTCATAGATTTCAGAAACTGTAAAGGTCAGATGGAGCCATTATGATTATCTAGTCTGACCCCCTGCATGACACACTGAATGCCACCTAATAATTCCTGCATCAAGCCCTTCATGTCTTGTTGAGCTAGGCTCATTTTTAAGAAAAAAGGTCACTTCAGCCTGTGCATAAAGGTGTCAGAAATGACAGTGGATCACTGCATCTCTTAGGAAGCTGCTCAAATGGTAAATGACATCTCTGCTAAACACAGGTACCAGTCCTAACTGGGAGGGCAGCAGCTTCCTACTGTGCTTACTCAGAGGTGGTCAGCCATTTACCAAGGATTTGGTCCATCCTTATGGAAGCCATTAAATGTTGTTCCTGGTTTACTCCAGCCTGGGAAGAATTATGTGTGCACAAAGGCAGCATGAAGCCCAAAGAGGTAGAATGGATAAATGAAGCCTAAGTAGTGGGCAATGCCCCCATTTTGTGACAGTATTTAAACTTAAGACCTCAAAAGATCAAGAGAAAGTTAAATGACTGACATCATTCTCACAGGTTAGTTATCCTGTACAGCACGTAGTTCAGTTCACCCTAGACATCTGAGTGTGGGATTCATTTACTTAAACAGTAGTGGCTAATGTCACTTGTGATGCCTTAGGATATCCAAGACATTTGCACAGGGCTGGCAGATAAGATACAGGACATCAGGGAGGCCTTGCTTTTCAGGAGTGGCAGCTAGAGGTCAGATGGGTATTCCCCAGTACTTAAGAAGATGCTTAATACCTATGTGTAGGCAACCGTTACACCTCTTCTTTCTAGGGGATGACTGAGTCATTTTCTGGGCTCTGTTTTCTATAATGGTGCTGTTGTGGTTTAGCCCCAGTCAGCAACCAAGCACCACGCAGCTGCTCGCTCAATCCCCCTTGGTGGGATGAGGGAGAGAATTGGAAGAGTAAAAGTGAGGAAACTCATGGGTTGAGATAAAGACAGTTTAATAGGTAATGAAAGAGCCGTGCACACAAGCAAAGCAAAATAAGGAATTAATTCACTGGTCCCCATGGGCAGGCAGGTGTTCAGCCATCTCCAGGAAAGCAGGGCTCCATCACACGTAACGGTTACTTGGGAAGACAAACGCCATCACTCCGACTTCCTTCTTCTTCCCCCAGCTTTATATACTGAGCATGACATCATATGGTATGGAATATCCCTTTGGTCAGTTGGGGTCAGCTGTCCCGGCTGTGTCCCCTCCCAGGTTCCCGTGCACCCGGCACAGCACGGGGAGCTGAAAAAGTCCTTGACTAGTGTAAGCACTACTTAGCAACAACTAAAACATCTCCGCATTGTCAACACTGCTTCCAGTACAAATTCAAAACACAGCCCCATACTAGCTACTACAAAGAAAATTAACTCTATCCCAGCTGAAACCAGGACAGGTGCATATGTAGTTATCTAAATTTGAGTGTCTCTCTATTGAACTGCATTAATTCAGTCCAGGGTTAGGAGTACTCAATGTCTAGTGCTAACAAAACTGAAGAATTTCTGGCAGTAATGGACTTTCAGGGGCTTAGAGAAATTCAGTGATAATAAATAAGGTACTTGCAGATCTTACAGGAAGGATTGCTCTCACCAGACTTCAGATGTCTCCATCCGAACTAGCTACCTGATGTCCACTTTATAGTCAATGGAGAGATATAGGACTCTCGGAAGCAACTCGTGCTTAGATTTCTCCATGAAGAATTGCTCCTTCAAGAGCAAAAAAGAGTTCAGTGTGACTAACTGAGGTGGAGATTTCTACACTACATCTATCTATGTATGACCAGCTTAATTCCATCCTTTGTGTCCTAGAATGACACACCATCTAAGTGGACTTTAATTATTTTATTTTATTTTATTTTATTTTATTTTATTTTATTTTATTTTATATAGAGAAATGCAGTTAGGTTCTTACTAAGTGTTCATATTATCCTATGGACCTAACCCAGTGTTGCTTACTTTTGGTGAGTGTACCTTAAAACACCCTAAAATCACTTTCTTTTCAGAAACTGACAAGCATCCACTAACAGGTGTCCTTTGGTCTCCTTAGAAGCATTAAAAAGAAATCTCAATTTTGTTTTTAGATCAGACCTACAATCTTTAGGCTTCAGAGTCTAACACTGAATTCTGAATCTCTTTGGAAATTCAGAGGGATCATCTTGATAAGCTAGGGTAAATACCACTACTGGGTTGCAGTAGTTCTTATCAGAAAGGAATCAGAAAGGATATTGTTCACATTTGCTCAAGTTCCTCTTCTGGTTCATTCAGAGTACCTGCCATTCCTTCAGTTTTAGTGCCCCCTGTAAATACCTGTAATTTGGGAGCACAAATTCAGGAGATGTCCTTGATACAAGACAGATATGTTCATTGGTGAACCCCATGCTGTCCATATATACTGCAGGGTACCACAGTGTGTTGCAGGGCATATTTTTCAACCATAACACTGTGACCAGAGTTATACAAAATGCAACTTTTCATCATTTCATTTCATTCTGTGCAAAACCTCATGTATTAATCATCCAGGAGTCCAGGAATTAATGGCATTTTTTCATTTCTTGTAATTCATAAAGCCTCTAATAGATTTCTCCCTTCATCATGGCAAACAGTAAAACTGCATATCTGTCATACTTAATCAAGGAGAAATATTAAAGCTAATTTGTGTTAAAGAAAAACTGCTTGTGTAGATTTTACTCAACTTTACTGATATATAGTACTAAATGACTGCTGAAATCAATTCCTAGGAATAAAACCTAAAATAGTATTAAAAAATCAATATGAATCCTCAGTCCCAGAACTTTCATGAATTTAGGAGATATGAGGTGGTCATTACATACAAATTGATTTTTCCTGCTGCCAGGTTGCTAAATATAAGTATCTGGCTGGTGGAGGTACATGCTCATACATTCTCTCACATATGTATGGTGTTTTAAAAAAGTAAAGGTATAATTGCTTTATGGATTAATTCAGGCTACATGTTAGTATTTGCCTCATGGAAGATAAAATTCACAAACTCTCTAGTCAATATGTTTTTTTGAACTGGGAAAATAAAAAAGCAAAATTCAGAACTTGTGCAGAGGAACACAACTTCACTGATTTCCATTTTGCCTGTGTGACTTGCCTCTGTTTATAGCAGGGCTGAGTTCTACCTTTATAACCAGAAGTGTTTGGAAATTAGATGGAGTGAAATTCTGGATGTACTGATGTAAATTAAAAATCCCCCCTTCAACCTGCCAGTGAGTTCAGTGGAGCCAGGATTTATGCCTGCATTGCTCCCCAGCTGCATCATGAGTGTGAGTCATTCACACTGGCTCTCCACTGGCAACCACAGTATGGTGTGGTTGGGAGGCAGAACAGCTGGGGACTGTGGCCTTCTCCAGAGAATAGATGTCTGCTCTCATCTGGGCTAGTTTGCTCCAACACCAGAGAAGCAAGACTGCTTCTGGCACCATATCTAAAAACTGCACCCAGTATTTTATCATCCCATATATACCTGGATATTTATACGGACACCAGGTTGGGAGTCCTGCCTCCTAGGTGTTTTCCCAGTCATGCTGGGATCTCTGTCTCATTCATGCTTTTGTGCTGTCATAACACAGCAACAAAACAAAACCAGAAAATATTTCCAATAATGAAGTTGCATGGCTCTGGTTTTCTACATAAAGTGAAATAGTAGATGGCATGGCAGCCTTGAGCATGATAAACAGCACTTTTCCATGTAAACATGGTGTTCCAAATTGTGGCTCTGCTGATCACAATTCAGCCCATAAGAATTAAAGTAGACGGGAACTTTGGATGACAAAATAACTTCCCTGAGACTCAGTAAATCTTTTCACCGGAGGGACAGAAAGACAGGGTTAGAAAGATTTACTCCACTTTCAATATTTTAGTTGAAACAAGCTGCAAATGGCCTTTTGGAAACTTGTTTCTGTTTCCACTTGTAGCTGGAGTCTCAAGATATTTGGGTTATGAAATCATCCCTCAAACTATGTCATTCTGCAGTGGTTTGTGACCATATTCAAGGGTTCTTATTTTTTGCCACTCTGAAACATTATAGCCCTTCATATGTCCACAAAGTATATAAAACTCTAAGTGTTCACTTATATATCCTAAAAGCATGGCTCAAGTAAGGGTATAGGGACTGGCGGGAGTTGTGGAAGAGAAGGCTGCTCGCCTTCTGCTCCAGTGTGTGACTGCCAGACTGCTGCACAAAGCAACATTCACTGGAATGGGTTTATAGACTGTAGAGATTCCCAGTGAATCCATTTTTTAGCATCCTATTTGTTTAGTTCAAGTGAATTAGTAAAATTGTGGAAAATAGAGTCAAGGAGAAAAAGAAGTGTATTACCTTTTGTTCTTAGTCATTCCCCTCCCATGTGATTTCACTCCACCCACTGTTCTCTATCCAGCCCTTGCTACAGGGCTTGTTTTAACTTGATACTTCTCTTCCACAAAGACACTTTCTTTTAAAACATGAGCAGAAAGATCCTGAGTACCAGCACTTCTGAAATTACCATGGCCTCAGAGATGGAATAACTTTAAATTATGAGCACTAAAGCTATCCTCATGAGTAGAAATGAAATATTTAGGATCCAAGGAAGCTTCCATTTTAGCTGTTCATCTTCTTTTCAGTGTGATATTTCTATCCAGCTTCCATACACACACCTCATTTCAATTACTGACTTTGCATAGCTACTCGTGATAGTAAAGAGAAAGGTTTCAGAGTTTTATATTTATTTAAGTGTCTGTAACAAAGCTTACAAGCTCAATCTTTGCAAATATAACCCCAGTGTTTGAAGATATTTTATTTCTGTACCTTGATCTGTTGAAAAAGGAATATGGTTTTCACATTTCTCTGCTGGCAGCTCTAATATATTTTGACTACCGGGAATCTCAACATAAAATTTCATAGTAGGCTTTTATGTGTGTATGCATGTGTATAACACAAGGGAGGTTTAAGAAAACAATATAATGCAAAACAAGAACAGTGAAGGTTATTAATTATCAAGTCAATACTACCAAGATTAAAATATTTAGATCTCTCAAGGTCCCTTCCAACCCCTACCATTCTGTGATTCTGTGATTCTGTGATTTAGTTATTATACTTAAGAAAGCAGAAAAATTACCATTACCTTATAAATGACCTTTTAAGCTTTCTCCTATACATTATTTATCACGCTCAGTCCAAGCTGACACATGCCCATCTCCACAAGCTTGGGGACAGCTGGCAAAATCCCTATAGAGGTCTACTGTACAAGTGTGTGAATAGATAAGAGCTACTTCTCACCTCTCAGTGTTCATTAAAAAATCTATGGAAAGTTTTTATATGCTTTAACAGGTTTCCATATGGCAACTCCAACTGGGCACAAAAAGGGTTCCCATTGCATTATGCTACCACTGCATACCACAGTTAAAATAGGAGGATAAAGAAAGGTGCCAATGAGGTTTATAAAGTTCTGGTGGGGATGGGCCAAACTGTCCCTAAGGTAAGAGCCACCCTTGCATTTCTGGTCATTGCAAGACACAAAACTGAACATAAATTTCTTGTGGGAATCTCTGTTTAGTTTCTTCACCTCAGTCTCAAATCACTGGTGAGTTGGAAGAATAATGTTCCTCTGGGTGCAAGGGGATTGATAAATGCAAACTGTCAAGTGTGAATTGTCAAGAGTGAATAAAGGCCAGGGACAAAATTAGTATAAGCATTTGAGAAAAGTTGCAAACACCACCAAATTCAGATTGTTTCTCAGACTGATGTAGGGAGGATTTTGTTCCCTTAGTCTTCTAAGAAGGGTATCTACTATAGAAATGTTAGTGGCAAGAACTGCAGGTCTCTAAGCCAACCTTCCACCAAAGTGGGACTAACTCATCCCCAGGTGAGGCTGGCCAGGGCTCTGTCTAACCAAGTCTTGAACATATCCAAGAATGGAGATTTTTATCACCCCTCTGGACACCTCGTTCCTCTGCTAAACAATCCCTCCACTGACAAGTGTTTTGCTAAAGTCCAGTCTGAACCTCCCACACTGCAGTTTTGGCTGTTGTCCCTTGTTACCTCATCAGCCACTAGAGAGAAGTGTTTAGTGCTGTCATCTTCACAACTACATTTTGAGTAGTTGTCAGGTGGCATGGTATCTCTCCTTAGCCTTCTCTTCCCCAGGCTAAATAAGGTCATCTCCCACAGCCTCCCCTTGGGATTCATCCATTCTAAGTCCTTGACCATTTTGGTAGCACTTCTCTGGATCCTCTCCAGTTTCTCCCCATCCCTCTTGTACTGGACTTATTATTTCATTGCCAAGTAGAGGGGAATAATAATAATTTCCCTGGATCTGCTGGTTGTGCTTCTCCTGAGGTATCTTTGATCTAGATATCTACATCTGAGCTGCTTCTCTTGATTTTGTTGATAGAGAACTGGAGAGAAAGAAGCACCTCTAAGCATGATTCACCTCATATTTAAGTAGGTATCTAATACAGGTCTAGTGTGCTAGTGCTTTTTACTTTCCATCAGTGTGGAGACTAACCCTGCTGATGAAACCTACGATGGAAACGTCCAACACCAAGTAAAATGAATCCCACCTGTCCAGTCCCTAGGGGTAGTCCTTCATTAACTACTAAATAAGGATGACAGAGGACAGGTACTTATCAAAATCTCCTAAGGAGAAAGTAACTATTTTCTCATTCCAATGTACTGAAGTCTTGATGATGTTTTCTATGTGTAGAGCCAGATTTTCAAACACATTCAAGTATCTAAATATGAAGATAGTCACCTACTGGAGATCAACTAAATGGACAATTTGGCAAGATACTGAAAAGCAAGAGTGAACTGACTTCCTAACTCATCTCCAGGCTTTGTAAATCTCACTAGCTATCTCAGTTCCTTTGCAAATCTGGTTTTTAATGCCCTTTTCATCATGGACTTCTAAGTTGCTTAGTTACTTTTGGAAATCAGACCCAACAAGCCTACATTTCCTGAGCGTCAGCCAGAAAAGCATATGATTACATCTGGTACATCAATTTCCAAATTCTGCCTGGGCAATATCAGTACACTGGGCATCCCCATAAAAACCACTGCACTGTGTTTTCTGCTCACCTATAAAATATGCAATCAGAATATGTATCTAGATGTGAATAAAGCTTGATGCTAGTGCATTTACACTGCAGTTCCTTTCACTGTTTGAATGCCTTTAATTCCCTTTACCAGATGCAATTCCTGCAAAGAATTGGCAAAATGGTCGCAATTAAAAAGACACTCTCTAAGCTATTAGGATGAAAAATCAATCTTCCCTGACTGTCATCTGTAATTCCCAGCTTGCAGGTGGGCAGCCATATAATTGTATATCCATACAACACACACACACACACATACACACATTCACACTTTTTCTATATCAGGATTGATGACTTATGACGAAAATATAATTTTCAGAATGATATGAAACTCAATATTTGTTTCACAATAAACTAACGAACATGCCCTCTGATGCCTTAAAATATTTATTTGCCAGAGGAGGACTGTGTATGTTTGAAAATAATTGCAAGAATGAACTCCAGATGGTCCCACTGTCAAGGTACAGTAAGTCTTTGCTTGGCTTAACTAGCATGAACTGTGGCAGAGAGAAAGCAGATAATCACAAAGCTGAACAAAGCACATATTTAGTGACATGCCTCTTCCTTTCTGGGCTATTTGGGTAGCATACTTTGAACTTGAGAGAGAGAAAATAAACCTCTCTGAACAGGAAATCAAGCAGCAGAACACATAAATGCCGTGTTGGGTGTCATATCTTCCAATTATGCATCTATACAGTATGGTGTAGCATTGAACATTTACATATATGATTCATGAGCATACTCATGAGTATATCCATTAATATATATATTCATGGAATATACAGCAACCTGGAAAAAAAGATAAAACTACAACATACAGGATGAGAGTAAGAGCTATGACAGTCTTTGCAAATCCAAACAGAGCTGTCTGCTGCTGGTGGAATCATAATTGTCTTCCTGTTACTGCTGTCTCTGCTGACTCCTCACAAAACTCAGCTGAAGTAGCTCCACGGCTAGGTGTGCCCAGCCCCAACAATGTGGTCCTTCTGTGAACAGCATGCTGCTTCTCCTGCCCATTTCCCTGCCTCTTCCCTATAGCCAGCTGCCTCTCTGCCTGCAGGACAGCAGCTTACTTGGGCAAGCCTGGCCCTGAACTAACCTGCTGGGTGTGCTGGGGCACGGGATGTCTCACGGGTTCTGGAGGGCCTTTCTGGGCACTGCCAAGACCACTCTTTCAGACTGGATGGCTGAAAGGCAGGCAAGTCTGGAGCATGGACTCAGTAGTCCCCTTCCCGTTCAGCACAGAGGTACCCATGGGGAACGGAGCAGTTTTAATGGTACACAGGGAATGCTGTAACAAGAGAGTCCTGAATCATTCCTTGGTGTGGTCAGAAGGCTAGTGCAATACATGCCATCATAATTATAAATCAGAGAGAAGTAAAAATATTTATGTTATTGATGTTAAGAATTGTAAAAAACCCAGCAAACTCAAAAAAGTAAAAATGAATCCTCAAATAGGATGCAGCTCTCTTCAGTCCCTGGATATCATCATGAAGAAAAGCTCAGTTTAGTCTGCCATGTATTCCTCTTTTTTTTTTTTAATTCACCCTGTATTTCTGTCATATATTTGGAAATCTGTATGTGAGTCTGCATAGTTTCACGGATTTTTGGCACATCATTTTTGACAACATAAAAATATTCTGGGAAGCCACCAACCATGGGCTTTTAGCTATCAGAAGCTGCAGGCGTCCACTTATCACATGACTGAAGGTCATCAAAACAACCCATGCAATATTCAGCAACCCATCTGTGTCATCTCTTCTCAGCTACCAATCTGCAATGATGACAGTCCTTGTTGTACGAGGCCAAAGTTGCTGGGCCCCTTTGGTTTGTTTGGCTGAAGTTTTTCTATGCCCCTATGATAGGTTTACAGCAAGGAAACTTGTGGGTTGAGATAAGAACAGTTTAATAATTAAAATAAAATAGTAATAATAGTAATGATAACAATAACGACTATAATAATAATAATAATAATAATAATAATAATAATAATAATAATAATAATAATAATAATAATATAAAAAGGAAAATAATGACAGCGAGAAATGAAGCCCAGAAAAAAAACAAACAAACAGACAAAACAAAACAAAACACAAAAGAAAACAACACAACAAAAAAAAAAACAACAAGTGATGCAACTGCTCACCACCCACCAACTGATGCTGCTGGTCCCCAAGCTGCGATTGCTGCTTTGCCCGGCCAGCTTCCCCCAGTTAATATACTGGCCATGATGTCACATGGTATGGAATATCCCTTTGGCCAGTTTGGATCAGCTGTCCTAGCTGTGTCCCCTCCCCTCCCAGCTTCTTGTGCACCCAGTAGAGGATGGAAAGCTGGAAAAGTCCTTGAGTAGTGTAAGCACTACTGAGCAACAACTAAAACATCAGTGTGTTATCAACATTATTTTCATACTAAGTCCAAAACATGGCACTATACCAGCTATAATGAAGAAAAATTAACTCTATCCCAGCTAAAACCATGTCATCTTTCACTAGATCATGTTGATCAGAGTGCCATACAACCTGATCTTGAAAACTTCCAATGGATGGGGCATCCACAACTTCTCTGGGCAACCTGTTCCAGTGTCTCACCACCCTCATTATAAAATATGCTCTTTCTTATGTCCCATCATAATGTAGCCTCTTTCAGCTGAAAACCATTGCCCCTTGTCCTGTCACTACAGGCCTCAATAAGAAGTCTCTCTCTTTCTTATAAGCCCCCTTTATAAATTGAAAGGCTGCAATAAGGTCTCCCTGAAGCCTTCTCTTCTCCAGGCTGAACAACCCCAACTCTCTCAGCCTGTCTTCATAGGAGAGGTGTTCCAGCCCTCTGATCATTTTTGTGGCCCTCCTCTGGACCTGCTCCAAAAGGTCCATTGCACAGAGGACTCCAGAGCTGGATGCAGTACTCCAGGCAGGATCTCATGAGAGTGTAGTAAGGAGAGGAGAATCATCTCCCTCAACCTGATGGCCACACTTTTGATGCAGCCCAGGATATGAATGGCTTTCTGGGCTGTGAGCACACATTGCTGGCTCATGTTCAATTTTTCATCCACCAGTACCCACAAGTCCTTCTCCGCAGAGCTGCTCTCAATCCCTTCATCCCCCAGTCTGTACTGATATTGGGGATTGCCCCATCCCATCTGCAGGAGCTTGCACTTTGCCTTGTTCAACCTCATGAGGTCTGCATTGGCCCACTCCTCAATCCTGTCAAGCTCCCTTTGGATGGCATTCTTTCCCTCTAGCATATCAACTGCACTACTCAACTTGGTGTCACCTGCAGACTTCCTGAGTATGCACTCAATCTCACTGTCTATGTCACTGATGAAGATATTAAACAGTATGTGCCCCAGTACGGACCCCTGAGGGACACCACTTGTCAGTGATCTCCATCTGGAGATTGAGCCATTGACCATAACTCTTTGGACATGGCCATCCAGCCAATTCCTTATCCATCTAACAGGCCATCCATCAAACCCATATCTTGCCAATTTAGAGATAAGAATATTGTGGCAGCCTGTATCAGTCTTACAGAAGTCCAAATAGACGACATCTGTAGCTCTCCCCTTGTTCACTGAAGCAGTCACTCCATCATAGAAGGCCACTAGATTAGTCAGGATGCTAACTCTGGAGGTAGGTGCAACATTAATAATATCTGAGAATGAGTGCAAACTAAACGTTTTCCTTGGTACCAATGAACCTTGGAAATGTAGAAAGATGAGAACCTCTGAGTAGAGGTGAACACTTCATGAGCAATCGATACCCTGAAAATACGTAATCTGAACAATTAGTAAGGACATCATTAAAGTGCTTATAAAGGAGGTGAAGAAGACGTCAAAAAGAAAAAAAAATGTATAATGGGATAACTAATGTTATAGAAATAAAAGTTTGGGAAAATGGGACTTTCAATAAAATTAAGAGGTAGGAGCCTCAGGATCACTTAAAGGAAATATTTATTCACAGAATCAATAAGTCAACTATGGAACTTTTTGTCAAAGAAAGTTGTTGAGACCAAGAACTAGCTAAGATGTTTTTGTGGGTGTCAGAATTACCAGAATTAAATATGTACATTATGGAGGAAACATGAAACCACATGCTTCAGAGCTGATGATCAACTTTTGTACACCTCAAATGAGAAAAGGAAGGGGAGGAGAAACAGATTACCTGACTACTGCAATATCCTAAAGGCTTACTTTGAAAATTCTTGTATGTTGGAGACAGAGTACAATCCACAGACCTCAGGTTCATCCTTACAAGGCAGTCTCTGTTTTGCACAGCAGTTGCCTGCCCATAACCTTCTCAGAGACCGATTATTCAAGCGTCATTTGCATTGAATGTTCAGGACATGTTGTGGTTTAGCCCAGCAGGCAGCTAAGCATCACACAGCTGTTCTCTCACTCCCCTCCCCTGCACTGGGATGGGGGAGAGAATCAGAAAAAAAAAAAAAAAAGAAGTACAATTAATGGGTAATAATAATATTAATAATGGTAAAAAATACACAAAGTACGTGATGCACAATGAAATTGCTCACCACACACCAGCCAGTTCCTGAGCTGCAGTCACCGCCTCCCCAGCTAACTCCCCCCAGTTTATATACTAAGCATGACATCACATGGTATGGAATATCCCTTTGGCCAGTTTGGGTCAGCTGTCCTGGCTGTGCCCCCTTCCAGCTTCTTGCTAGCAGGGCATGAGAAGCTGAAAAGTCCTTGACTAGTGAAAGTACTACCTAGCAACAACTAAAACATCAGTCTGCTATCAACATTAGTCTCATCCTAAATCCAAAACACAGCACTATACCAGCTACTAGGAAGAAAATTAACTCTATCCCAGCCAAAACCAGGACAGGACATGAGAGGATTAGGAAGGTCTAGCAGCACTGGAGCATGAGTCAGCAGAATAGTGTCTTCTCCTGGATGTACACAAAGAGCCTATTTTGTTTCTCATCATCTGTGACTGGGTCACCTAAATATGTCCCAAGACAGCCCAACCTTATGTTTTAAGTTTTCATGATCTACAAATTTCCTTGCTCTTCAATGTGTGTTTTTCTGATGTTAGCAATATAGATACCCTCTCATTCCAATTATGATGTCTCCCTTTTACTTCTCTCCATTTTAAAATTATGTGGTGTGATTCCCCACTCATTGCCAGAAAGACCATATTTAATGAACATTATTGGGCATAAGCTTGAAAAGGCTACTGGTACCATTCAATCCATGGTGGGTGCTTTGGAAATCAATGTGTGACTGAGGTGGAATAAGCAAGGATAGATTTCTAGTTTTGTAAGGCTTTGCTTGCAGCAAAAACACTTCTCTAGGACATGATAATAATCGAAGAAATATTGTGGGTTTTCTTTATTCTCATTTTCTGATTATTCATATAATTATACACCCTCTCCTGGATTCAGATTCATTTGTAAAGTGCGACTTGGACAGAGAGCAGTTGAAGGATAATTGGGTAGTTTACATAAATTAGATCCCTTAGGTATATCCAGGACAAAGTCAAGATATTCAAGCAGAAGAAAAGAGATTTAAAAAACACAGAAAAGGTTGGAATTAATTAAAAGACAACATACTTAGTCACATTCAGAGCATGTAGTTTACTAAAACATACAACAGACTTAAAGGGCAGTAATCTATTTTTGGTTCTTGATATGACTGCAATCAAAAGACTATGGAATGTGTCTTCTGTGCATTATCTCTATTATCTTTTTTAATAATAAGGTGGTGAATGATTGTAGGTGGGTTGTCATATTTTAGAAGAAAAAATCCTCCTGAATCCCACCTCCACCATACAATTTTCTTCTCATGCTGGTTCTGCACTGAGCTATTTGAGTTTCATATGAAGTCTTCTTTAGTTTATTTATTATGTGCTTTCCATAACACTTTTTGCATACTGATTTCTAACAAGTTTTTTCAGATATGCATTGCCCTCCCACAGAATAAGCATGAGCAAAGGTTACGTCAGGTTATAAAGCTAGATATTACCAAAGACTAAACAGGATATCCTTTCCTTGCCAAAGCTGATGATACAAGTTTGAGACATAACAGCTGGGAGTAGGAGACATATAAAATGTTATTTGAGGTGGCTGCAAATAAAGAACATATTTGGACAAAATAACTATGTGTTTGTTTATTTTACTGACTCCAGCCAGGGGCAAATAGCAAATAAGAAATAAGAGATCAAGTCTATTACCAAAAGAGGGAGGTGCTCTGCTGCTATTTAATATTTCTATTTAGGAAAGCAATTTATTTTTAACATTATAAGACATATTTTTATTAGCAATATTTGTCTTGCACAGCTAGGGAGCTAGTAGTTAGCAAGCCTGGATAGCATAATTCTCTTCTCCATAGCAATGGAAAAAAAGAAGTTTGCATTCAGCTCCTTGGAGACAGAAGGGGAGGATCTAAAAAACCTAGCTCCCTCTCCAGTCAGCAATTATGAGGCTGGGATGGAGAACAGATTTTGAGAGGGTCGTCTGCTTAAGTGACTGTGTAAGTACTGAGATATTGTAATGATGTATGTTTTATAAATGCCTAGGTAGGTAGATATGACAACCAAAATAGTTCTAGGTTTAAACTGAAATGAGGCACTCCAGCACCATGTCATCTCTGGAAAGTCACTTGACCTTCTCGTTCCTGAATCAGACCAGCTGTAAGAGGTGATAAAAAGCTGATTTTCTCTGAAACCAAGAGCTTAATCCAAACCTATGGCTTTCCAGGGAAGCCTTTTAGTTGATTCAAGTGGACCTGAAACACTTCACATCGACTGAACAAATCTTCTTTGCTGTGCCTCATCTTGCTCTTCTCCCTTCCTCCTCACTGCCTGCCGGGCAAGCATTGACCATTAGTTCCTAGAGATGATTGAAAGGCTTGAGGGCTTGCTAGTCTGGGCTCTTCCCTCCCCTCTCGTACTCCTCACTTTCTTCTTGTTATACACATGACTTTGTTTATCAGGAGTTTAATATTTCAGTGTTTTATAAGCATATTGTGTGACAATGCAATTTATCCTACAAGGACAAAGCTGACAGCATGGTAATTAAGAAAAGAATAAATGCTAAGGGTGAGAGCAGATTGCAATGAATGACTGATTATTTTTGATAAGGAAATTGCTCTGCTGGTAACAGAATCCACAGTATTTAAGGTCTGAATGGAGATGTCAGGAACAAATACAAACAGATACTGTCCTCATAAGTGTAAATATACCACCTGTGTTGTTCATCTGCAACATAGAGTCTAGCTCTGACAGTAACTTCCAACAAGTGGGTGACCATCAAGAGAAGCTTTTTATTTGCACGTAGATAAATTTGTTGGTATATTCAGAACCTGCATATTTATTATGTGACTAGAAATTGAATTTCATTGTCATTGGCACTGCAGCAAGACAAAGCATGGACTCCCCCACAATTAAAGATCTGACTCAAAACAATTTGTGTGAATAATGATGCCTGACATTACTGTTTGGTAAGGATCCTGGAAAGCTTTAGAGGCATGAATGCGTGAATGCCCCAGAAGTCCTTGTCAAGTAAGTAATCGTTACTCCCATTTTACAAACGAGTGAACCACAGTAGAAAGCCAAGGAGATAGCATCTTTTTGACAGGGCTGAGAACAGCCTTGCAGAGCATCAAGTTCTCACATAGAAAAGGATGCAGACGAGGCAGGTGACAGAACCAGCATCTGGAACTGTTGTTCCAGCTAACTGATATTGAATTTATCCCAGCTGAGATCAGACTACATATTTTCAGCCATACATCTCTATCAGCCATGCCGACCTGTGAGAAAAGGGGCAATGGTATTCAGTTCAAACAGTAGCCCATACAACACAGTTGCCACCTTGTGTTTTTGAGCTGTATTTGGGCATCGTGCCATTCAAGCGCAACTTGTATGCCAGGGCTGCGTCGCATGGCTGATAGCAGAGATGTATTTGTCTATAAGATGCTGCCATGCATCTTTAACAACAGGTTGCCCAGAGAGGTTGTAGATGCCCCATCCCTAGAAACATTCAGTGTCAGGCTGGACGGGGCTTAGAGCAACCTGATGTAGCCGAAGATGTCCTTGCTTATTGCAGGGGGGTTGGACTAGATGACCTTTAAAGGTCCCTTCCAATCCAAACTGTTCTATGTTTCTATGATCCTATGCAGATCCCAGGGTTTTGGAGTATGCTGGGAAGTGTGAGCCATCAGATAGCCCTCAGTCCAATGTCACTGAGTCTCCCAACAGCAACCCAGCAGCACGCATCTATCAATGCCCAAAAACCTCTTCTCCCTCTAAGGGAGACATTGTCAGCTCCCACGTGAGAACTGTTCCTCCTGCCCCAGCTCTTCAAAGTATGTGATATGTCTTGTGGCTCTCTGCCAGGGAAGCTTTTAGGATGCAGCTTGCAGGATCAGGAAAGCTGGTCAGTCTGCTTCTTGCAGAGCCATTAACACCTCCTATCATCACTGAAGATTTTGTCTTTCATTTGATTAACAGGAGGACTGTGAAGTAGATTCCCATAATCACTGGTAATTCTGGCTATATTATGCTATCTTTGTCAATCTCCCCTAAAATCTATCTGTTCTATTTCTCTCTCCCTCTTAGGGGATGAGAAGAAAGAAAAATCAATCTGCTGAAAATATAGAGGGAAAAAAGAACCCCTTTACTCCAACAAATTACATATTCCTAGTAGCAGCATTGTGTGGCTTTTAATTTCACTGAAGGAGAGCCAGTAATTATTTATAGTTTATCACAACTGGGGAAAGGTTTCCTGAGGTACAAACTAATTATGTTTTTAAATAAACTGATTGTCCATGTAATAAATGATCACATTTTCTAATCATTGGGAGATTTATGTTACTTTACTCAATCATCTGTGTGTAGAATCGAAACCTTAGTAAATCAACTGGAAAGAAAATGTCTAGATTAAATTGAGAGCTCTGCAACTATGAGGCATTATGAAATGAACCCAGTAGGAGGGATTAGGCTGGGTGCACAAAGCCCCCCAATACATATGGTTTCATACATTAAAAGAATAGCTGTAATTGACAGCCCAACCAGAATTTATATTCATTTAAGGTCAAGTCTTAGTCTGTGCTGCACAGATTTGGCATGTATTAAAGGATAAAGGCAAAGACAGTCCTGTTGTCTGCAGGGTATCTCAGTCACAGTCATTTGTTTAAGGACAGTAATTAGAATGAATTCAAGAATGTAGAATAGGTGACTGCATATGACATTTCATTTATGGCAGGCAATAAGTGACATGATCTTATCGTGAAATTAGTCATCATCATAGACTTCTCTTGTTGATATATAAAATGAAATGCCATGGAGAGCAGCATATTTTTCATTGTTATGCCAACATGGCTTTTTCATAATGTACATCATTAAAATAAGCCTGGGAACTGGAACATGCAATCATAGTAATAGCATTAATAATGTTTAATTTATGTGTTATGTGCACAAAAACCTTTTGGTGCTTGAAACAAAAATGACCTGAAAACACAATTTATCCTTAGCAAGGAAGCATGCAGTGCTGCAAAGCATCTGTAGAGTCAAAAAAAATCAAGGTATGGACTGCTGAGCAGCACTGGAGCGAAGCAGCATGGAGGTATGTTGTGAATGGTGAACTGTAGACAGAGACCTGCTGCAATAGGGGCAGATCCTCAACTGGTTGGTGAACAAATTTGCAGTCCTTAGCTAGCAGTGCAGAGCAGAGAGAGGCTGGTAACATTTCCAGGAGGGCATGCGAGGTTTTATTTTTGTCTTCCATATTCATAATGAACCATACTGGAAGAAAGTCAGTGGGAACCTGGGAGATCTTGTCAAAATCACCTCGCATAGGTGATTAACTATAGGAAATGCTAGTCGAGCTTTTTCCTTAACCTGAATTATTTTGGGGAAAAAATGTAAGCATGGAGTGACCACACATGCAAGCATGCTGGGAGACCCAAGAATGGCAGGAAGTCCGAGCAGGGACTTGGCAATGAGCTGGGTCAGGGCATAGGACTCCAGTGCATGTGTTGTCATCTGGTATCTCTGTGCTTTAGCCACAGGACCCTCTGTGTTACAAAGGAGAGGAAGTCGCTGAATTCTCCACTAAAATTCCAGGTCCCTGAAAGTATGTCCCTTGTCAGTCCCACATCCAGCCCTCAGTCTGTCTTTGATTATGCAAGCAGGACATGTTGGTCATGTACCTAAGATATTTTAATTACACTTGGAGCACTGGCACACTTTCAAATTTCTCATGGATCTGGATTGCCAGACATTGCCATTTGAAGGTCTTGTTGAAGACCTGATGGGCTAAACTTCCTCCTTGGACTGATTCAAAGTGAAGGACTAGTTGATATCACCTTGATGAACCAAAGAAAAAACAAGTAATTTCTCATCCAAGGCAGGGACAAATATGGTAGGGCACATGGGAAGAATTTGAGAGACTAAGTGAAAAGGCAGAACTAGGGCATTCTCTGAAGAAATTGTGTTTATGGGGATCAGAAGTGAAACGCCTGAGGAGGTTGAGAAGAGCCCTGGGTGACTAAGCCATGAGAGATTCCTCCAAGCAGAGCAGTTTCCTGGTCGAGGGAGGGAAGGTGCCATTTCACTTTCTGGAACTGATCTCTCCATCATCCTCCCTCACATCCTGGCTGTGACACAGAGCAGTGGGACTCTCTCAAAGATGCTCCCACCTGTCAGCACTGAGCTGCTCCTTAGCTCCCTGAGGAAGATGCTGGTAGGTAAGATAGGACCATGTGGGACATTTCCTCAGCTCTGGGTTGTGTGACATTAGCCCCGCGGCTCTTGCTGTAAGCAGATTTTGCTCACAGAGTTAGGATGGATGGAAAAAGGGTAACAACTTGGTGGAAGTCCTGGCTCCTCTCTGCTTTCAAGAGACAAAGGGCAGGTTCAAATATAAGTGGATTATTACAAAAACCCCTCTCAAAATGCACAGCCAGGAACCTGGGAAAGTGATTCTAAGCTTTATTGCACTGAGAAGCTACTCTTCCTGCTCACAAACATTAATTAAATGGCTAATAAGCAACAGTTTTATTTAAGATGAGAAATTAATTAGACCGATAAATAAGTCAACAGTAACTAATTCCCAGAGCATTATCATAACAGCAGCAGTTTTCTCTCTTTCTCCCCAGAGAGGTGCCTGCTACCTCTCATGGCTCTCTGTCAGCCCCATGTTGGGCTGCTGCTTGTGCTGGCTTTCATGGTCCTGCTTCCCACGTGGGGCTTGTGGATGGGTTACTGCCACTCTCAGCAGAGGACAGGAGCATTGGGAGCTGGAGGGGCAGAGTGTGGGGACTGGCTTCCGCATGGGGCCACCAGACTTGCACAGGTGGATTGGGAGACCCAACCCTTCACAGCCCATCCTGACTTTAGACTGGTCCTGCCAATGCTGAATTGACAAGCAAAGGGGCTCCAGGAGCTCAGCTTGAGCCCTGGGCACCAACCACACTGCTTAGCTGGTAATTCATTCCCTGGTTCTGTCCTCTATACTCTCACCAGCTCTCCCCTAAGACAAATCTGCTATAGACAGGCCACCAGCTGGGTGCAGGATGCCCCATGTCACCTGGCCTCAAGGTCCAGGGCTGGGGCCTCGCTCCGTGTTTAGCAGCAGAGACGTAAGTACAGAGTGCCATGAAAACCCACACCAAGGGCCAGGTGTCATTAAGAGGCTGCTTAGACTCAGACGAATCTGGGATTCATGCAAACTTGTGCAAGTTTCCAGCTCAGACTCCAGCTGAAATAACATTTGCTAAGTAGATGGTATAGCGCTATGTCTACCCTGATTATACTAAATTGCCAGATATATTGAAATAATCAGAAAGCAGAAGAAATTGCTTTGATGTGCATCATGTTATTTGTATAACATAGCATTTCCAAGGGGGACACTTTCCAGAAGAGCGAGAAAATTAGCGTAGTTTCAAAGCATGCACTTAATTTCTAGGAGGATGGAAAAGGTCTTATATTAGTTAAAGTGTCACCTTTTAATCAATGGAAGCTTGTATTTCTTCTGTGCACAAGGACAATGTGAACAAGCAAAATGAAGTGTCTTTGGTCACTTTCAAGAAAATGTTTTGGGCAAGGATAGTGAGAAGTATTTAAATGAGGTTCATTGGGGGTACAAATTCATTTTGCTGTCTAAAAATTCAATTATACTGTACTCTGAAATGCTAACATACACAGCCGCAGTCTGACAGGCTTTTGTAGGTGCAGTCGTATAAAAATTTCTCTCATCTCTTCCCCTCTCCCACCAGTGATCCAGTTAGTGAGTCTGGAGATGATTCTTCAGTAATTGAAGCTTTAAGAGCTAACTCTGCTAGAATAGACTAGAAGGGCACACACTTGATGTGTGAAGGCAGTAGTATCCAACTGTGGGAGAGAAAGAAGGCAAGGAGGGAGGGAATAACAGGTATTTGGAAGTTAGGAACTTCTTAAACCATCGCAGCTGGGTCCATGATCCCATGGTCCCATGATGTCCCCATCACTGAGGTAGGGGCAGGTGCTTGAAGTTTTGGTTTCCAGTCCTGATAGCAGCATGGGTTGACTGTGATGAGTATTTAGCAATCACCTGTTGATCCATAAATTATCTGTGAGATTTAATGCATACTTTGCAATCTTCATTATAAAATACATTCTAGAATAGCCTTACACTAGTGTTATTCAAAAGCCAAACAATGTGAAAGCAAAAATTAATTTTAAATTAATTTAAACAGAAGACTCTTCTGATTAAACTGCTACCCAATAATACCTAACCTCTGAAATCGGTTAAGCTAGCTGTTGACTCATGTTGGTTCATGTGTCATTTATTTTTTCATACACAAAATCTATTTACTGTTCTCTCATTTAAACAAAAATGCAGACTTGTACCCATGGGGAACCAGGGAAGGAAGGATTGTATGTATGTATTTGAATGACTACAAATGTGTTCAGTTTCCTTCCCCAGCTGTATACTGCCAATGGTCCTCAGCAGGTGTAAATCAGTAGAACTCCAATTACTCCAGCAGAGCTGAACTCAGATGATTTATATCCACAGGGGATTTGGCCAGCTGAGTCTGTGGGTAGAACAGCTCAGTGCTTGGCTTTACATTTTGAAGAGTTGTTGGCAAGAAAGCTTTGCAAGGCAGGGAGAGAGCATTTTCCCAGCCCAGGACATTTCTGTAATAATATCTGTTATTTACTCAGTGCAGTCTGGTCTATTCCAAAAGCAATGGAGGTGCTCTTTGGAGCTATTTGTATAATTTATTTCAGGTGGACAAGAAGCAGAACTGTTCCATGGAGAAAGAAACTGCCCAAACTCTTCGCAGAGCTGGGTGGCAAGCTCCTCTCAGTGGATCCCCAGGAACCTCCCTCTGCCTCTGTGCTGCACAGGTCGAATTTACTCATCAAGCCCATTTTTGCCAGTTTTGTAGGCTGATGTGATTTGAGGAAGGCTTGACACAAAAAGATAATTGTTAAGGACTGGAGTGGGCATAGCAAATCTGTTCTTCTTTTCCCTCAAGAACAGTATTAAACAGATCTTAGCAACAAGGTGCTACAAATACCAGGTCATTTTAGTGAACGATGCAGTATCAGAAAATGTCAAATGCCCAAAGGAGAATATATGGCCCCAAATAAGCTTCTGTTGTATCTAATGTCCATTAGCTGACCTCTGACCTTCTGACATTGCCTTGCATACTAAAACAACCCTAGATATTTCTGCTAGTTCAGCTCCAATTCACCAAGTGCTCACCAGCTTCCTGGAAAAGCTGGGGACAGTCACTGCTTGTGTTTGTTAATCCTCCAAGCTTATTGAAATTACTTCATTTTGACCAAGCATTCAAGAAGGGGACAGGGATGACTCTGTGTAGGGAAAGATGAAGGAATAACCAGGAGTTATTCAGGACATATGGATTGGTAAGATTTAAAAGGCCCTTTCTATGACTTCAGAATTTAGGATAAGATTAACTCACTTCTCTGGCACAGTGGAAATCTGCACTAGAAAAATACATCAAAAATACACATGACAGTCTATTACAGTGATACAGAGTAAGATAGATGCTACAGAGATGGATGCTATGTGCTACTTTATGGCATGACTAAAAGACACCAAGATGTCTGCTTTAAGTATGGTGTGGGAATAGCCCAGCAAAACCATGAGAGCCTGAATGAATGTCTGGATTATTGTCTTTTATGGAAAGCATCTAGAACATGAAACAGACACCATGATAGGCTTAGAAAATGAGTAACAAAGGAGTGGAATATCTGAGCACATACATTATAAATGTTTAAGGATGCAGTATTTCATATCGGTACATTAGAGAAGATTACACTGCTTGCAGTGGCATATTGGTACTCTTTCACAGACTTTTGCCTGACCATTAGCTGGAGACCCTCTGCGAGATCCGTCTTTGATGTTTATGTGATGATGGAGGTAAACTTAAATTGGGAAGATAGGGCCTGAGGTAACGGAGAAAAGCAATAGACTTTATTGTCCACCAGCACAATGTGAGCAAACAAAACCATATTTTTGTCTGTTAAACATCTTCTGAAGGAAATTCTTTAGGGAAGTATGGTGGGAAGGTTTTGAGTGGAATTACCCAACAGTCATTGAGGGGAAAAATTCATTTCACTGAACTTCAGCTATCTAAATGTTAGGTCAAAGCTAGTCTTGCCGAAATCTTTTGCAGTCAGTGGAAAAAGGTGGGCTCCCTTAGAGGGTAATTCCTGCATATTAAGGAATTTACTAGTGCAGAATAAATTGGAAGCACTGCATAATGAAAGTAGTCTGCTTTGGTTTGTGGATTGATGCTGTGAAGAGTTCATGCTATCAATGGAGCAGCTTGGACGATCGCTCTTCCTCTCAGTAAGTATCTGCAGAATTGTTAGATGAAATAGTCCACAGAATCACAGAATCACAGAATGGCAGGGGTTGGAAGGGACCTCCAGAGATCATCTCGTCCAACTCCCCTGCATGAGCAGGCACACCTAGAGCAGGGGGCACAGGACCGCGTCCAGGTGGTTTTTGAATGCTTCCAGGGAAGGAGACTCCACAGCCTCTCTGGGCAGCCTGTGCCACTGCTCTGTCACCCTCACAGGAAAGGAGTTTTTCCTCATATCAGGTGGAACTTCCAATGTTCCAACTTGTGCCCATTGCCCCTTGTCCTGTCATCAGGCACCACTGAAAAGAGTCCAGTCCCATCCTCTTGACGCCCACCCTTCAGATATTTTTAAGTATTGTCAAGATCCCCCCTCAGTCTTCTCTTCTCCAGGCTGAACAAACCCAGGTCTCTCAGCCTTTCCTCATAAGGGAGATGATCCAGTCCCCTGATCATCTTGGTGGCTCTCCGCTGAACTTGCTCAAGCAGTTCCCTTCTTGAATTTCTTGAACTGGGGGGCCCAGAACT
>VZTV01095165.1:29579-40777 GCA_013400875.1 Anhinga rufa
TTTTTTTTTTTTTAAATTAGTGGAAAATAGAATATCTCTTGTTATTAAAAAAGCCTTAAGAAGCCTAGGCCTGAGTCACCTGAGTGACACTAAGAGTAGAGCTCCACAGTGGTGAGGACTGCAGGAGCACAGAGCCAGAGGAGTGCTCCCAAAGCCTGCTCAGATCTGTTTGCCAGAGATCCCCATTTCCCACATATACTGAAGACCAAATGTTTTATTTTCTAGGCCAAGACACCAGGGCAGGATTATCAGGCAGATATTCAATTAACAATAAAAAAACAAACAGCCACAAGCAGGTAGAAACAATCTGGGCTCTGTTGTACTCAGTTTGGAGTAAGCAGAGACAAGCATGCCAGAAAGCCAACACTTGGGGTTACCTTGTGGTACTTGAGACATCACAACTGATACTATGTGGCACCTGCCAGAAAACAGTCATTTTCTAGAGTCCACCAC
The DNA here is from genome assembly GCA_013400875.1 of Anhinga rufa. Classification (NCBI taxonomy): domain Eukaryota; kingdom Metazoa; phylum Chordata; class Aves; order Suliformes; family Anhingidae; genus Anhinga; species Anhinga rufa. The sequence continues at coordinate 30,033 of VZTV01095165.1, forward strand.
TAGAAGTGATTTGCTGATTCATCATTTATTAATTATCTATACATATTCTTTTCCTGGAGTTGACAGTGTTAGCTGAGGAGGTTACCAGTCTCACGGACTGAACTAACTCTAACTCTTTAGGACCTCTTCCTCCCTGCAGCCAATACCTACAAGACAGAGTCACTGCAGAAACACCAAGTTGCCTCTGTGCAAGACACACTCTCCCAGGCCCTGAGAGCAATGCAGTTATCCCTAAAAGGTGTAGAAAACTCAGAAGTCCCATGCAAATGTTGTTATCATGCAATCCATCTCTGTTGTTTGTATTGTCCTATAAGAAATAGTCTGGGCTTGAATTTGAGAATGTGCACCTGAGCAAGGAGGTGTAAGAAATGCATATGCTGGGAAAAATAAGTTCCCTAAAGGTGGTGCTGAGAACCACAGAGGTCTGGCATTTGCTTTTGGCAGCCCTGCATCTGCTGGTATGTGCTGCCAGCAGATACGCTGCTGTGTTTCAGAAATCATCACCACACACTGATCAAAGCTCCCTTGCTCATTTAAATTCCTATATTCTCTCCTATTTGTTGTGCAAGCTGCATCTAAGCCATCTGATTAATACATTTTCTTTTACACTTTCATATAACTAATAATCTTTGAAGTGTAGAAGAATATCAGTAGCAGGTGAGAGCTTCTTTGTAATGGTGTTGAGATCAAATCATCCTGTAAATTAAAATATGTATTTTCCTTCAAATCTCCTATAATTCAGCACTGACATTAATTATAGTTTTTCTTATCTATCTTAGTTTCTCTCTGTTGCTGTCTTTTAATACTCTGTTTCTCATTTTCCCTACTTTGCCCATTGCCTGACACAAATAAAGGATACATGGGCAATTATTGGGTTTTTCAAGGCAAATTTGGCAGCCTCTTTATTTACTTTGATTCAGATGACAGTCATATCTGACAGTTTTTTCAGGAACAGTGTTTGTTAGCTGAATAAATGTAGGTTGGCAGTGTTAGCAGAGCATTTCCATTTTGGCTAAAACCCCTGAAAATCTGCTTTGATTCAGTATTGAACATCATTTATCTGTACAAAAACTGAGAGAACAAAAAACACCTGGAATCCAAAGCATTTCTCTGTACACCATGTTTTTGCGTGCGATCCATGTTACGCTGCAGTTTGCTGCTGGCTGTGGTGATTGACACATCTCAGGTAGCCAGTGTCTTCGTGACCTACATGTTTCCTTGCCCAGCTGAAAAAAACCTAGCCAGGTGGTGAAAGCACTATTTCCAAAGACAACTGCAATTTCTTAGTCTTCCATGTCTGTGGGCAATTGATAAACAGCAGAGTGGTGGTGGATCAAGTGCCTCCATCACAAAACGCATGGCAGAAATGATGACGTGGGTGGGCACCACTGTATATTTTGACTGTGTAGTTCCAGGTCCTTGATGGTTATTAGACGGGTAAGAGTTGAGGCTGGGCTATTGGAGGGAGAATGTTTTGTGTGTAATGGCCTGGCTGGTTTGTGGTACTGTGTTATGCAGCCATAAGGACTGTTCTGTTTATACTTCCCTCAGGCCGTTAATGAGGATGCCCCAAAAACAAGCTGGGACTGGGCAGGTTAGCCTCAGAGGTGTAACGAAAGCACATGCCTCAGAGTCTCTTCTACACCTGCCCTCTCCCTGCCTGAGTGCTGTTCCCTGGTCTCCCTCACCATTTCCTGCTCCTTCTCTTCCCCCATGGTGCCCGCACCCTGCTCCTGTGCCCCTGGCACCAGCCAGCCTGGCTTGGGGTAGAGGCAGGACTTGTGTCTGTCCATGTAGAGACTCAACTACCCTCAGCCAGCCCTCTTCCACCACCACGCTGGTTGGTGAGGAAGGAGCAAGGGGCTCCCCACTGTTCCCTGTTCTTCCATGTCCTAGGTGCTCCCCCCAAACTGGTCCCAAGCAGCTGGAACAGGACCTAGTGGAGCAGGAGCAGTAGCAGGACAGCACCCCATCTCTGTGGCTCCATTTCTTTCCTCCCTCTGTGCTTGTTGCAGGCTAACAGGGCCAGGAGATGGACCTCAGCCCCAGCTCACAGCCACCCACACTGCTAAGCTGTCTCACACTCTCTGGGGTGGTTTGACACTAGGGACAGCCTAGGGTTAGTGTGGGCAAGGAAGGGCTCTGGGTAAAGTTTGGATGTGGCCACCATGGATAGTGGTAGGAGAGGTCAACTGCATGGATGTGAGCTATGCTGCGCTAGCTGGCCTCTGGGCCAGACCTTGGTCCCTGACTCACCTAGTTTATTAGTAGAGGGAGAGCTGCCTAAAGTCAGGCACATTTAATAAGGTCAAGAAGAGGGTCAGAGCTGGTAAGAGAGGGAAAGGGCTGGGTAAAAAGTTGCTAAGGGCTGTGTCTGTCCTTTTACTGGCCTCTGTACATATGGCTCAGTTTTTTTAGTGGTTGGCAACGAAGTAAAAAGGACGTCCAGGGGACCCACTTTGCAATTATCTTTCATAATTCCTTATAGAGCTACCCTGGTGCAACCCGCACAAGTCTGAGAGGGGACCAACCCTCAGCTCTGCACTTGAGACTTGTGCTGGATGTTTCTCCCCCAAGGCTGCCCATGTGCTGTTCCCACAGCACAAGACACAGCCCTGTACTCCCACAGGAGCATCTCTAGTGAATTCAATGCCCTGTGACAGGGGATGAGGCGTCCTTATGTAGATCAGATTAGACTGAAATGTCAAATGCTCACAAGTGTCCTCACTTTCCCCACTGGGGAAGCGGGCAGCTGAGGCTTTCTGACGTTTAAGTGATAAAAACAGGAAGATGTTCAACAAAGTGGCTGTGAGGTGCAGATGCTCCATGATTACAGCATGCCCAAAAGTGAACCCAGTCTCACAAGACAGACACAGCCCTTATCACAAAGAAATCCTAAAGAATGACTGAATGCACGCATGAAACTGATGGAAATATATGTGTGAGTTGCTCCTTCAAAATGCCATGCTCTAAAACAAACTCCAAGAGCACAGGTTCCTCGGGCACAGCCATCTCCAGTGGCTGCATGATATGATCCTGTGCCACAGCATCCCCTCACAAACAGTTGGTGAATTGAACTCCAAGAGTTCAGGATCATTTCAGTCTCCAGCATAGCTCATATGGGAGAGACTGGATTTCCACCTAAGCTGCTTGCTATGGCACCAGTGAGACAGTTCAATGATTGCACTTTTAACCAAAGGTGGGTAAAACATCCTGGCAGAACTGGTGCCCCAGCAGGAAGGATGCTAAATTAAAGCAAAAGGGCCTCATTCTATAATCACATTTTCTGGCATAAATCAGAAGTAACTTTATTGTTGCAAATGAGGCTACTCCACAATAAATCCTGTAGGGACATGACAGACATTATCCCTGATTCCTGTTTTTTTTAAGTAGGATGAGAAGATGGTGTGCTAGGTGCCCACTGCATTGCAAGTTTGTTTGCTGCAGGAGCAGACATCTGTGGAAGAACTCTTCACAATTCTAAGCCTGTTCATGAATCACTGCACACACTGCAGATCAGCAGGCAAAAAGTACCAAAGAGGTCCTATTTCCCTCTGCAAGTTGTCAAGTCACCTTTTAATTTTTAAATACTCCCTAGGATCTCCAAGGTGGGTTAAAAAAACAAACCCTAGAAGTATTTTGTAAGCTTGATTAATTTCATGTCTGTAGGTGACATCCACCTGCAAACCTCCAGAAGCTAACTCCTGGACTTAGACACAACACAGTGATGGAGGGAGGTAGGGCAGAATTTTTAATTACTGCTTGCCATCACCTCTAACTATACATTTACCTGTCAAGGCTTTTTTGACAAATTACAGGCAAGTGCGTGGCCTATCCTATCAACTGCAAAATAACAAGTCCCATGATTCATCCCAAAGAAGGGATGCTCTCAGTCCTGAGACCAGGCAGTACCCTGGCCTGACATTGGGCTTGTACTCTAAGTATTGAACAGAATTGTGTCTTTTTTAATTGGTTCTTTGTATAAAGAGGTTCATGGGCACTGAAGGGAGGAAAGCCACATAGATTCATTTTTATAACTCCTCCTTACCCAGCTATAGCAGATCCCTTAGAAAAGGAAGGTAAGAAAAGTAATTGTTTTCTTCTACAAAGACATGACAATGTCTAGGTGGCTTTAACCATGTAGAAGTCCTTTTAGAAGGATCGTACTGCACTCTTTTCTATTAAAAGATGTTCATATTGTGTCCTGGTTTCAGCTGGGATAGAGATAATTTTCTTCGTAGTAGTTAGTATGGGGCTGTGTTTTGGATTTGTGCTGAAGCAGTGGTGATAATGTGGAGATGTTTTAGTTGTTGCTAAGTAGCGCTTACACCAGTCAAGGACTTTTTCAGCTCCCCACGCTGTGCCGGGTGCACGGGAAGCTGGGAGGGGACACAGCCGGGACAGCTGACCCCAACTGACCAAAGGGATATTCCACACCATATGATGTCATATTCAGTATATAAAGCTGGGGGAAGAAGAAGGAAGTGGGGGACATTGGGAGTGATGGTGTTTGTCTTCCCAAGTAACTGTTACATGTGATCGAGCCCTGCTTTCCTGGAGATGGCTGAACACCTGCCTGCCCATGGGAAGCAGTGAATGAATGCCTTGTTTTGCTTTGCTTGCATGCGCAGCTCTTTCTTTCCCTATTAAACTGTCTTTATCTCAACCCATGAGTTTCCTCACTTTTATTCTTCCAATTCTCTCCCCCATCCCACCAGGGGGGAGTGAGCGAGCGGCTGCCTGGTGCTTGGTTGCTGACTGGGGCTAAACCACGACACAATGCTTGTACGTCCTCTGATCCTCAGAAGCCTCCATCATGGATTCTCACACTATAACGACACAGAACCTGGTAGTACTTTAAAATATTATTTGTCACAGCTGAACTCCCTTTTTAACAGGTTTCTAAAGCTATGTATTAGAGAGATGCCATTGCCTTTTCTCCATTGTATACAATGGCAGAATTGTGGACTGAATTAACTGCCACTCTCCTGCTACTAGATTATGCCTCTTTTTGATGCAACATCAAGAAAGTGGAGTGCATGAAGAGATTAAGAATTAAGTGGGATCAGACTTCATATGGTTGTGTTTTCTGAGGCCATCTGGTTAGCAGCACATATTAAGAGAGTGAGACAGCTGCTCTAAGTATAACAGTAAAGTTGATGAATGTGGATTAAAACCACCAAGAGTTTAGCATCTGATTATATCAGCCTGGGGAGACACTACACATGCCCTAGTAAACAACTTGGTGTCATCACCTGAAATATTCTCCATGCATTGACTTGTGGAATTGGATCTTTTATATAATATCATATGGTTTTGTCCAGGCCATCTGGAATACAAGCTGCCAAAAGCCATGAGAAGTTTGCTGCTAGCTTGCTTCAGTACATGGAGTTGTGAGGTTTTTTAAAGGACAAGACAAATGCAAATAACAAGGTGTCAAAGTATTGGAGGAGAATTCCACTAAAACTTCACCGTGGGAACAGGTGGCCTTTATTTCCTAAAGCTTAACAGACTGAAATGTGCACATTGAAGCAAGAAGACTGTCTTACTTTTTCTCCTCATTGTAAGCAAAATTATCTTTCTTTAAGCTACATTATCATCCTTCTTCACCATAAGCTTCTGGAGCACATCACACTTATATTTTGCCTGCTGAACACAAAAGTACAATTCAGTCAAGGGAGTAAGCTCATGCTTTCCTGAAGTGTACTGGGATAAGCTGTGCATTTCAATTTAGGTATGTTCAGAAATGTTTCACTAAATTTTGGCCACAGTCCCCTTCTCCACAAAGCGGTTGTTTTTACTTTCTTCTTTTGAATTATGAACCTCACAAAAGCAAGAGACCAGATGGTGAGCACCTGATGCAGACTGAAAAGTCATTATTACCAGTTGTGTAGCACAGCTTCGTAATTGCTTACCTAGAGCTAACAACAGAACAGAGTTGGCTGAGTTTGGGACCCTGTTCGTCTGGCTGTCCACCCACCCAACTGGAGCTGTGGGTCTGCATTTGGCTGACCTGGACCTTGAGGGAATCCAGGACATGGGATACTGTGCCCTTCAGTGTTGACACAGCTGAAGAGGTATTAGAAGGCAAAGCAGATATTGCACCCTGTTTTGTTTATCTGTGATGTGTGGGAAGCTAAAGAGATTTTTTTTCTTTGTTTACTTTTTTGTTTCTGCTCAGGTGACAAATTGAAATTTGTTTGCCCTATGCTTTGTGAATGACTCCATAGATGGCTGGAAACAAAACAGAATTTATCACAAACAATACTCCATGAAATTAAACCTGATTCAGGCAGAAATAAATGTTTATTATTTCTGTTTGAGACAGTCTTTTTTTACCTTTGTAGACATCCACTTAACTGGAATCATTAACTCTATTGAGGGAAGAAGTCTTTATTAATAACTCAGTGTTTCCTCTGTTTCGCTCAAGTTTGAAATGGCAGGTGGTGATGGGTTGGCATCATTCAATAGATGGATTAATTTTTGGGTGCATTCAGAGTTTTTGCACCTTCAATTCTTTCTCTGACAGGAAAGGCAAAATGACACATACATTACCAAGACTGAAATCATTGGATGCCAATATTACACTCTTGGAGGCCTTTTCATTGCCGTGGTTTTAGCCATGAAGGTTTTACTCGCTCTGACTGGACCCAGTCCTGGAAGCAGTTACACTGCAGAGATGGGTGTAGGCTCCAGGCTTAATTCCTGGAAAAGCTGCTTGTTTGAATGCTTTCTGTTACAGAACTGGTAAATATTTGTAGATAAGATAAGATACACCAAATGTATTGCCAGTCACTGTATCATTGCTTTCTTCTAGACAAGGAAACAGGAACCCACCAAATCTGTTGGGATGTGGTAGGAAGCAGACAATGCTCAGGCCCTTTCCCCACCTGAATTGCATATGGGAGCAGTCATCTGCTCAAGGGCAGCTCACTGTGGGATTGGGACCACAGTCTGATTAAATAATTAAATTAAATTAAATTAAATTAAATTAAATTAAATTAAATTAAATTAAATTAATTAAATTAAATTAAATTAAATTAAATAATTGAATTCAATTAAATAATTAAATTACATTCAATTAAATAATTTTAAAAAAAAGACAAGATATGGGAAATGCAAGGCAGGCAATTACAAGGATTGCAGTGTTGGTTCACCTCTGAGAACTGAAAAGTTTTAAAACAAGTAAGGGCAGCATCAGCTTGACATTTTTCATGTTACTGAAGTAAAAACAAGCAACAGGAGAAAAAAGAAGCTCTTCTTTCATTCAGACTCTTGTCTGAATGACATAAGGGAGCACAAATGATACATTTTTACCCATTTGTAAGCGACATAAAAGAAACGACCTCTCTACAACAGCAAAAAAGTTTTCTTCTCTGTTTTTGAGCAGTAAGTCTCAATTTGCATTATTGTCACATACTGAGGAGAACAGGGATGTATGTTGACTTTCTCATGGGTAAAAGCTGTGGTGCTTCCCACAAAAAGACAAGATAATGCGGGGGGTTCCCTTGATCTCCACATGTACTTTGTCCTTTGACAATGGGTAGCAAATCCTGCCTGAGTGTAGCAAGAACAGGCAAAAATTTTGAGCACGAACACAAGAAGATTGGCAGGAGCTCAGTGAACCATGCAGAAAGCAAAAATAAAGTTTCCTGTATCAGAGAAAGAGAATTTCGTAACATGGTGCTCTCCAATCTTGCATATGGAAATTTTTTCTATTCATGACCTGTTCAAGCAGCTACACCATTTGGGTGGTGTAATTCACCTTTGTAGACCACAGCTCCATGACTAATAAGAAGCTGGTGACAACACAGGTTTCTATGGAGATTAGGCGAGATTCGTCTCGCTGACATTTGCTTCAACTCACTGAAGCTGGACGCTAGTTCTGTTCATAGATGCAAATAAACAATGTAAACTGTGTATTTAATGGGTGTGGGGAGAGCTGCTGACAGTGTATGAAAAGGGTCACCAGTTAGTTGGCATATAAGAAGGAAGTTTCAGCAATATTCAGCAATGCGCAATCTGAGACAGTTGCAGAGGTGTTCAAGAGGAATCAGTCACGCTCCTCGCTGTGCCTGTCCAAAATCCTGGTGACACTTCATGTAACAAAGCAGTCTCTCTAAGGAGAACGATGTCTCCATGTTCATATCTGCAGGATCCAGTGGGTGAGCTTTCCCTGAGCTGTGTCGTTTTTCTGAGGATGCTCCATGGTCCTTGTCCTCTCTCTGAGAATGTCCTTTACTTTAATGACTTCATTTATGACTATTTTATTTTTTTATGGCTATTCAGCCTGCAGCTTCCTGACCAGTACGTGCCATAGTAACCCAGTGCTTCATCACCAGGCCCAGCAGTATGCCTGTATCAGTCTAAACTACTGAGATGTCTTTCCCTGTTCCTTGTATATCTGGAAAGACGTTAATTCCTGTGGTCAAACAACAGAAAGCATGACATTAAACTGGAAAACCACAGGGAGTAATTTATTTCCCATATTTCCCATGCAGCTATGTCCCATGTTTTCTACCTGGGGCATTTATAGAAGCAGAAAACTTGTCTTTACCTTTACCAAAGTCAAGCATGTCATGTTTATTTGATAACAATGGTAATTTTCCAGAAAGTATAAAAATGTTCTTAATCTAGGTTCCTTACATATGACAATTATTGAGTAAACAAAGAAACAAAGGAAAATAATTTAATGCATAGCCTTTTTTTGCACCTCAGGGACACTTCTCCAAACAAGTAAAGCTGTACAAATACAGGATCTTATCCCATGCTGTGTATAATCTGAGAGAAATTTGCTACTTCGATCATAATTGCCTGTGGCAACAAGTCCAGCGTCCAGAGGACGCTGGACTGGACATCATGGGTGGCTCTTTGTGGTATTTAGTGCTTCTTTGGCAGGGCTTGCTTCTGCTCTAATGGGTGCACTGGGGACCCATTTCCAGAGCAGAGGCAAGATCAATTTATTTTCACAGAATTTTCAGCAATTTCCTAGGGTTAGAGCTGTGTTTACTCTTGATCTTTCTGATATTGAAGGAATTTACAATGCATTTCCACAATATTAACAGACCCTTACATTAGTTATTAACTCAGTAGACTGATGTAATTTGGAATCTCACTGTATCTGTGAATACATAAGTAGGATTTTAAGATATAATATGTGATTGTTACTTTGAAAAACTAAATTGCAACCTTGAAAAAAGGGTTATGAAGCTTCAGTCAAAAGGTATAGGTGCATTTTTATAGTAGTGGCTATTGGACATATTTTTGACACATCATCTGATCTGTCATTCATTGTCCTGATCTTGCTCATTGATTTAGCAAAATGCTCATACCTGTCTTCAAGGGATTAAGGTGAGGAGGGAGTAAATCTGTGACAAAACCAGAGAATTTCCCAAAGAAAGAAAAACAAGACAGTTTCCTTTAGCAAAAAGGATCTGGTCCAAAGCGAAATGTTTTAAATATTCTGAGAAATGCAGTGGGCCTTCAATTCTAATTACCCTCAGCAGGATTTGAGCACTTGTAACACTCAGCAGAACTATGCTGGTCCTTGGAGGGCTGCATATTTGCATTTGCAGCCCTATTAACCTTACTGATACCTGTTGATTGCACACCATGTTTTATATGCTGCATATGTTCAGCTGACCTGATGTCAACATCTCTTCCAACAGTACAAATGTGTCTAATTTCAAAATGTCGGACGAGGCGTATCACGTTGCCTCGTATTATTTTTGTCCTGTTTGTTAGAAGAATGTCTCCTTGGAGATCAGGTACTGTGGAAAGAAAATAGATTGTCTCCTTTCCGTAGTTAGTAGCAGCTGAGGTCTGGGAAAGTGGGGACAGAGAAGCTGCTGATTCTACCTTGTCTTCTGTTTTTGTTGCCCGGAGAAGTATAGCGCTCCCTGCATCAGAAATCATCATGAGGCAACTGAGCTAAGCCTGGAAACAATGACATATTAGTGACTTAGGTAACAGCAGCCATGTACATTGCAGAGGGAAAAGGCTCAAGTTCTACATTTGCCAAGTCCCTTCTGTTTCCTCTGCTAAAGAAACAAATAATAAACAATGCCCTAAGAGAATAAGGGGAAGAAGAATACCAATGTAAGCATCTTACACTAATTTTCAGTCTTATTTAAAATGAAGGATTCATATTGTCAGGCAGTCTAAGAGAGCCTGTAAATATAAGAGTAGATTTAAAAAAAGCTTCCCATCTTGAAGACTGTTCAGCAAAATTGAAGATGGCACTAAGTTAGTGATCAATGAAAATATTAAATGCATGAAAGGATAATGTATTTATATTCAGAACAGCATTACATTACCAATCGGTTCTTTTGTTATAATGTGCCCCAATTATCCTGTGCTACTAATGCAAATACATTTTGATCAGTTGAATCAATAAGAGAATTTCATTATTACAGCTTCTTGTTCAGTTTTGGAGAGCCTGGAAACAATGAGGTCTTGATTATCCTTTGTGTAAATACTCATATTGCTTTATGCATTACTGGAAGACACTGAGATTTTACAGTGATGACGGGCCACTGTATAATAAGAATAGAATAGAATAGAATAGAATAGAATAGAATAGAATAGAATAGAATAGAAAATGTCACTGAATGTATCTGAGTTACAAACAATGCAGTGTTGGCTGATTTCAAGGAGTACTCTGTGACCGTTCTTTAGTCAGAGACTATGCCTGCTTTAGGGTTTAGCCTTGGAGTGGGTCTTTGCAGAAGAAGGGCTGGTGCTGA
>VZTV01095174.1:14730-38533 GCA_013400875.1 Anhinga rufa
AAAAAAAAAAAGGAGGAAAATAAACAAGGCAGGGGGGAAGCAGAGTGCTACTTGAAATTAAAGTAGTCTGAAGGTATTCCGCAATGTAAACTTCAATGATCATACAATCTGTGATGTGGCTTCTTTTTTAGAATTATAATCTCACTTTTAAAGGTATTATTTTTCAGCAAGCTTTGAGATCAGTATAAGTGCCCAAAATCAAGGATAGGATGTGGCATATTTTACACAGTAAAGCTGGAAAAAAAAAGTCTAGTTCTTCAGTAGACTCTTTTCATTGTAAAGCATCTATGCTTATACATGTATTCAGCGGCTAGAGCATTTCTGTAGCTTCAAACAGCTATGATACTGTATTTAGTGTGTCAGGATGCAGCAGCCTTAGCTATGGTTGCAGTTCACAGGCGGCTGACCTGTGGACAGTTACATCCGTAACTGATGCAGTGGCGGTGGGGATCCAGAATGGAAATGGCATATTTGATCCTGTCCTATCATATTTGTGTTTGGGTAGAGACTGCTTTGTCTGGCATCAAAACCAAGCTATATTGGTCAAAGTTAGTAAGTATTGAAAGAATAACAATTATGTAACAATTGTTCTCTTCAGTGTCTTTAAATGTTGACTCTTAGTTCCAATTACAGATGGAATATTAGCAGCTCTGCAATCGAGTTTGATGAATTCCACCCCCTCCTACCCCACCAAAACTAGCTTCCAGGCAAGTGCTTTGAGAGCTGAATTCAAGTTAGGAAAAACAAGTTGTGACAAATGTATTAAAAATGATCTTTTAGCTCTTAAAAATGCTTAATAATGTCAATGAAATTAATAAACTAAAAAAAAAGTAGTTCCAGAATAATTTTTTACAATTTTCTACATGTTGGAAGTTAGATGCCAACAATTTGTTCCTGCTCACTGCAGGGCGGTTGGACTAGATGACCTCTAAAGGTCCCTTCCAACCCAAACCATTCTGTGATTCTGTGATTCTATGAATTTTGCCAAAATGTACGATGTGTGAATGCACACACACAGAGGTTCATGCGCGCGCGCACACGTTTGGCGTACATACTCTGGATGGATGCTGTTACGGATAACAAGCATGTATTGTTCATATACAAATATAATGCATTTAGACCTGCTAGCTGCTTAGTGGTTTTATTTAAACACCAACATGAAAAAAGAAGAAAAAAGAAAAAAACCCCTGACAATAATGAGGGCAGCTTGTTTTTTTACTGACTTGATTACAGAAGCAAAAGACTTTGTCCAACTTTATTTTGGAAAGATGATTTGGCTGATACGTCTGATATATTTTGCTTGCCTACATCGAGTTTTGAAGTATAAGAATGACTGATAGTAAATTTCTTACCATGAAGAAGTCAAGTATGTGTTTGAATACTTCCTGGATCTTTAATCCAGGGCATGCTTTGCAATTCTTATTGATCATTTTGACTTGTTTCGTATTGTAGGGTCCTGGATGCTGCTCCGATCTAGCAGTTTCATTCCACTACGTTGATTCCGTGACTATGTATCATTTGGAATATTTGATTTACCATCTCCGTCCATATGGGTATTTGTATCGGTACAATCCTGATTTGGCAAAGAATCCAGAAGAGCAGAACAAAAATGAAGCACTGGAGGATAATCAAAAACTAAAGCAAAAAATTTCTGAGAATTAATTGGACTTGGAAGAAAACTCAAAGAAGCCAGTACAATGAATAGGAGTCTCCTCAAACTCCTGCATGAGGCTTGTGGACTGCAATTTCTCATGGTGATTCTTATTTCAGAAATCACGTCAGCGGTTCCTGTCACTGTCTGTGTACAACAGAGTCTGGTGCTGGCTCTGACTGTTTGGGATGGCGTGACCTTGCAGCCCTACTTGTGAAGATTTGGGGCCCTAAAGCTGTGAAATAGGAGGTTGTTCTGGCACACTAATATCTGGAAGAATTTGTGTAAAATCAACAGAGTACATGGGCTCAGAGATAATAATACAGTATTTCTGTTCCTTTTTTTGTTCTCTTTTCTTCCAGGTGTTCTGTTAAGTCAGTTCTAATATTAGAAATTGGATGTTGCACAGTGAAATACTTCATGATGGCTTTCTCTAGTATTCTCAATGTCTTGAAGTTACTGTGTGTACCTTGCCCTATAAGGAAGGGAGAGGTGTGAAAATAGTTTGCTTTGCCTTAACGACAGACTGGTTATTATGAATAGGCAGAGGTTCACCCAAAAGATTCATCTGAATTGTTTCAGAAATGGAATTCACTGCTCTGAAAAATTTTTAAAATTTTTAAGTCTCTGTTGTACAAAACAATATGAAGTTGGATCACTACTGTTTTAGGGAGAAACCCAGAAAGAACTAGCATTGTGAAAATTGCTGAGGTGATGCAAGCTGCTTACAGATTTGCCTGTGGCTTTTTTAGGGGGGGCGGGNGGTATAATCCTGTTGGTTGAATGTATATAAAAATTAATCTCAGAATTTCTCAGTGTAAGATAAGGTAGGTGCTTTTTGAAATAGAAGTCTCTCTTCCATCACATTTTCCATGAAGCCAGAAAGAATAGTATCTTAGCAAAGTTACAATGGCATAATAATAACTTGGGTTCAGCCAGTATTATAATTAGTTTGTTTTCATTTAATTTTCACACCACTATACTCTGAGATTGTGGAGTTACTTTATTCATTAAAATTTTACAGCTACAAACAAGTCTTATTTTAAAACTGCAGCAAAGCCGATTTGACGGCATCCCTACACATCCAGTTAATTTGGCTCAAGTACTTAATTTCACTTTTCTGAACATATTTTTCCCCCACTTTTAAAATTTCTTCTGTATCTGCTTCTTGTTACCTTTTTCCGAAGAAAGTGTTAAATGCTCCTTATTTCACTCTTTTTGAAACTGAAGTATATGGTTATTCAGGTAAGCCAGCCTGAATGCAGGAATCTTTCCAAGTGCATTAACTTTCTCCACTACTTTATGAGTATCTCTGCCTCTTAACTGAAAACACTTTCTTGGTGTGAGACAAAATAGGTGTTTTAATTACTGAAAAATGTTCAGAGGCCAAGCCTATGTTTTATATAGTTAACGTAAAACTTTCTGGTTTTCTCTTTTTCAAGTTGAGTGATTAGCGGTATGGGGGATAGGGTTAAGCTTGACATGTAGTGTGACTTTATTCTACGCTTGAACAAAAGTTTCTTCATCTTTTTATCACTTTTCACCTTCATCATATTGATGAATTTGGACATAACCTAATTACCTCCAGTCATTGCTTTGGAAAGGGCACATACTGGTAGCAGACAGCCTTATTTACTGCTGCTGTCCTTCAGGATGTTCCTGGAAGAGGATGTTACCGTGAAGCACTGGAATTTTTTTTCCAAAGGTAGTTCTTGTACAGATTGGGGTTCTAACTTTTGTCCAACAGTAGAGTCGTGACTTCCTTTCTGACCATTGCTCTGTGGCATGATGGCAATTACTGCAATATCTCATGGGCTTGAAATATTACATACATCTTGTCTGCCTGAATATAGGCTGGGTTCATATATCGAGTATTAGTTAAATTAATAGTTCCTGCAGGGTTAAATCTGTTGGTCTTTTATGAGCAAGACTGCCTCTGAAGTACTGAAAGGGACATAAGCTTTATTTTATGTTAATTGATGTAAGTAAAAAAATTATAACTGATAACTGTATTTGTTTAAAAAAGGAAAAGGTCTCCAGTTTGCTCTAGTCAGAGAGCTGCTTGTCCATGGGAGAATGTGGGGTACCATGCTGGGGGAGGTGCCTCCTGTGAGCTAAGTGTTTATCCCATGTGCAACACAAACCAAGACTATTGTGAAATCCATATGGTACTGATAACTCCAGTGGCATTGTTCGAACGTGCAATTAAAATTTTCTGGAATACTTAAGAGAGTTATAAAATGAGATTAAGGTCCCAATTTAATCTCTTTGTAAATTCAGCCCATGTAGAAGATCTGTGGAACTACTGTACTGCTCCTTTATTGCTGCTTTCTTCCTGAGTTCATCTGTGGGGATTTAAAGATTTTTCTTCCACAACAGGCAGAACTAATCTTGCATATTTTCTGCAGAATTGTGTCCTGTGTTTGCCCTGTGCTGCCCTGTGAAGTAACATCATTTTCTTTTCATATTCCTGACTATCCTGTCTTTGGGTTTTCAATTCCATCATGCATAAGCCTCAGGTGGATGAGGGGAAGGAGGTGGTGAGATGCCTGAGCTCCGCACAGCTGTGCTTGCTGAGGTGGCAAGTCAAACCAGCCACTGCTGGGCTTGCGGTGAAGCCTTTTCTCAGCTGCAGTTCTAATTCTCGTCTGTCGCCCAGCTGTGGCTTGTGGGTTTAGCCGAGCGGGGCAGGAATGTCCCTTTTCACAAAACTTGCAGGACCTCAGAGGGAATGGAGAAGTACAGGAACAAGTTCCATTTCTTGAGGGAATAAGGCTAAGAACATAGTACTTTCTGATAAATAGGTGGCCTGTCTGGAGAAATAAGAGCAGCCTTGTCTTCAAACATCCATTCTTGCTTTGTTTTGAAGTGTCCTTGCTCTTAGGCCTCTGAATCTGTTTCTTTTGCCTTTCTAACAGCACTGCAAAGAAGTTTGTTTTTTTCCTTCCAGACAAGCTAGAAAAGTATCAGCTCTTACATTCTGTGATAACAGAGGTCTGCTGTTCTCTGTCGAATCGTGTTGCCATAACAATGAGCTGAAATAATTGGTTTGTATCTCACTCCCTTCAAAAGCTTCAGTGGACGAGGTTGGAATGTCAGCAGTTAGTATAATTTTCATGTACAATATTACACTACTATTGGTGGCTTGTTATTTCACTCTCAGGTCTTTGTGCTTTGAGAAAGTATTTATTGAGTTTGAGTGTTTCTGCAGCCCAGGGAAACTGCTGTATTTCAGGTAGAAAGGCCTTTCTGAAGCACAGCAACATAGGCTCTCGTAGGCTGTACTGATTATTGCTCTGTGGTTTGGCTTTGGTTTGTTTCTAAAAGAGGTTTCTTAATTTTATAAAACCTAAAAGCTTCCATTGGCACCACAGTGATTTAAATGGACCCACCTAAAAATTTTGAACTACATTTCTGGAAATCACCAGGCACCAGTTGTTTGCACTTGGATGTGGGAATGTCACTTAGTGTAACTGAGTAACATTTTAGCCTTGTGTTAAGTGTGTTTTAGTTCAGAAGGAATGAGAATGCCAAGAAGTTACCTTCTGATCACTGTTCTTAATCAGAGGATGGTATTAATCTTTGTTTGCAGATGACCAATTTTAATCTTCTTTCACCCCCACATAATTTTGGCAGTCTGTATTGGTCTTGTTGAAGAGGTTAAATGCTGGCAATGTTGGCGCCATCTCTCATTTCACAGAAGCTCTTTCCCCAGTATGTTTTACCTTTAAAGACACTTCCCCTGTTTTGCTTTGGTGGGTTATATATTAAAAACCAGTTTTCCTTCACGCGTTGCCATTTGTTCTGTTACATTTCCAGAAGTATAAATTTTAACGAGTAGCTGATAGACCTCTTAGAAACAGTTTGCTACCCGAGCAGGGGGTTTTGTCTTGTACGACAGGAAAGCGCAGGTTATTTCTCTGATGTACCCGTTACCGATGTTGGTAGCGCACGCACAGGTGAAAATAGATTCCCTCAATCCAGGACCACTTGGAAAGGCAATTTTGTCCTTTTTCTGTCAAGAAAATCTTCTGTGGAACTCCAGAAGTGTAATTTGCTTTGTTTTACCGTATTGTATTTAAAATACTCCACAAATGTAATCAGTGCTCTAGAAGAACTGAAGATTGCTGCTGGACAGTGTGCTCCGCTTAAATCCTGTGAATGTTTCACTCTGCAACTCTAGGTAGTCGTGTCCCTAATGGCAGGTGTAAGTTGGTGACTTGTCTGGAATGATCACCATAAGGATTTGTTTCTTAAATACCATCTTTGAAGTGCCTTTGACCAATTTTTAGCATCACAATTAAGTTGAGAATTGAATAAATAAGTTATCTCGTACACAGTGCATGTTTGTCTTCATTTACCCCTCCCATATGCTAGTAGCGTAGCACAGCTAAGGAAAACATTCCTCCTTTTTTTTCTTGGGGGGGTACAGGAAAGTCAAAAAGCTTCTCACACTTGCGGTGTTTTCTGCTATTATATGTGTGCTATTAACAAATAGCACGCTACCTTGAAAACAAAGATGATTTTTCTTTTGAAGTGTAAAATTAATCATATTTGCTAGTGCTAGATTCACGTAAGCAGGCTGTTGTTTCTGCGCTGTCCTGATTTTTCAGTGTCTCCACCTTGTTACAGAGTCCCGAGTGAACTGGCTATAGCTGGTACCTCAGAGGTAAAGCAAAACTGTTCAGAATTATCCACCTTCTTTTAAAAGGATTCCTTCTTTCGGTGAATCTCTTACTTCTGAAAAACCAAACCCAAACCAGTTACGATTTCAGTGTCGTGCTCTCTAACCTAGCTTTCATGCAGAGTAATGCCTAGCAGTGAAGAATATTCCCCTGAGCAGATGGGAAGTGGCTGTACGTGCAAAATGCTGGCTCTTGGACGTGGTAGGCACAAGCAGGGTGCAGCTGTTTCACTACCTTCAGTACTGTGATAGACCCTGCTAGTACTATTAACCTGGATTAATTAACTGTTTCATTGCTTTTGACCGGAGGGCAGGCATGTCTGTGAAGCACAGGAGGTGTGCGACGACCGATTTAACTGTACTCAGAAGCCAGAGTATTTTAGCTAAGGAACAAGAGCCAATCGAACAGATGATAGAAGCTCCTCTCTGAGGTTTCGGAGACAGGTTATGCTTTTAAGTGATGCTGCTGTAACTTTCAATTGTCAGGTTCAAACTAGATTCATCAAATGGCAGGGGGATGCGAGTACTGGAGCAGAACAGAAACTGCAGCTACTGCTCGGGAGAAAAGCTGTTCTCTAAGTGTGGGTTTGCTTTGCTTGCTTTTTTAATATGTAACCGACTGCGTATTTGCTTACCAGACATTGTAGACCCAAGTGAAATGTCACTCAATGAAGATGAAGGTAAGGTCTCGTAACCTGCTTGCTTACAGAAAGCTTCACTGCCTCTAGGGAATTTTCCTGGGTTCCCTCTGCACTAGTATGAACTAAAAAGAAATTTAAGTAAATGTTTTACACTGTGGGACTGCTAAGGTTGTTCTAAGCTGTGGGGAAGATAAGCCTGCGCGTGGCTGGCTCCAGCTCTCGCTGCAAAATGTTTAGCAGTCTTTCCTCCGCTTTGACAGTGTCTCACCTTAATGAGGCCCTTCTGTGGCTTCCAGAAACTTGGTAGTGAGGGACTTATTCTGACAACTATTATGAGGAGTAAGTGAGAACATCAGAGCCCTGCAGTGAGCGTTTTCGTTGATCCACATGTAAAGTAGTTGAACATAGACGGGAAGACAGCGGAAAGTGGGATCACACTTCTAGGCGTTAGGGTGGTATTTGGCAAAGTGTTTAGAAAAGTGGTTATTTAATTCAGAAATGTAGCCCGAGCTCTCAATTTTTTCAGCTTTCCAATTCCTGCAAGACTGAAATGCCAATAGAAATAAATTGTAGCAGTGACCTCAAGGCCGGTTAGTGCACAAAAAGTGCCAGGGAGACTACTTCTAGGTGTGAGTTTGTTAGCACTGGAATTCGGATCTGATGTGGTTTTGAGCTGTGACCCGCGCATTTTCATTCTGACTCTTCTTTCCAGACTCCCTCAGCCCCCTGTGCCGTGGTGTGTAATGCTTGCCTTTTGCCGTGAAACTCCAAGCCATGAAGTCCAGTCCCTTCTTTCCTCCCTCACCCCGAAATGGCTTTGTTTTACTGAGGGTGGGTTGAAGCCCCGGGTGCTGGAGGCTGCAGCGGTGCTGACCAAGGCTTCATACCCCGGTGTCCCAGTTCCACTTGGGGCTTCTCTGAGGTGTGGGACAGCTCTTCGGATGAGGCGGCATCAGTTCTTTTGCATATTCAAGGCATTACCTTCTTTGGAGGTGTGATTTGTCTTTTAAACAGATTCCCATTTTCCCTCCCCCCTCTTTTTTCCTTTCCTTTTCCTGTCAGGAGGTGATACCAGAGGGGTTGCTGCCATTTTCACACTCCCAAATGGCCGCGGCTCCCTTTGGGTCTGTGTGTGAAATGCTACGCTGCCTTCGGTAAAGTTACTAACTTAAAACGGGTTTTAAAATTGGCCTAAATGAGTTGCTACCAAAGCAAGAGTTGGAACCACATTTTATCATTTGATGCTGAAAATACTTCCCAGCCTGGTAGGACGGACAGGTGGACTGGCTCCAAACTCTTGCAGCCAGTTGTACTAAAGTATGAAAAATCTTTTCCTTAGAGAAGAGGGAATTCTTTCTAGCAATGTTCTTCTCGAAGGAACATGAATTTTCCAACTGTCTGCTAAGTGTTGCTGCAGTCACAAACTTATTTTTTTCTTCCACACAAAAAGCTGAACAGTCTTTTGCAAAGCCGTGTGGCGATAGAATTTCAAATTTAGGTCTGGATAGAGATGGGAGTTTCGCAGGAATGTTTGTTAAATAAAAAGTTGATGTGAGCAGCTTGCTTATTTCCTTCCATTTAAACTCCAAACCTTTGCTTGAGTAGGTACCTAAGTTTACAGCGCAGTTCTCCCTCCGGCTGTGCAAAACCAAACTGGCACGTGCGAACCCATCACGTCGGCACCTTGAAGTCAAAAAGGCTGGTTTGTTTCTTTGAATTTCTAATCCAGCTTCCAGCAACTCCTTGCCACCTTCTGCTTTCTCACCCCTCCTAGGATTAAATCCTAATCCACTGCAAGGAAAGGAGCTTTGTCAGTAACTTCGATCACCTGAAGAACCGGATCAGCCTCCTGCTGCTGCTTCCTGGTTCTACCCTCGGTTCTCCCAGCAGCTCTGGATCCTGCACTGTCTCAGGTAGTCAAGATCTTGACTCCTCTGTCTAAGAAACAATCAAAAAGACTTAGTAATTAATGTGCATTAGGACCCTGCACCTTTAAACTCTTGGTCTATGATTTGTTTTCCTTTCACTGTCCCACGTGAATCCTTAAGTAGGAATCACCCCAGTGGTGTGCTCTTAGGGGTTGTCCTCCTGCTCCTGGAGATGGAGAGCGTAACATTTAAGACAAATGTTCGCTTAGGGCCAAATCCCAAGTACTTGTTAGAAATCAAAACAAATAGATGTCACTGTAATTAATTTTTTTTTAAATTTTGTTTCCAAACTCATAGTTGTACTAAACTTGGGAGTATGACAACATTGTTAAACGTCTGTTCTCTGGCTATTCTGTCACAAGTGGAAGAGGTGGCTGTAAACTGGAGTCCAAATTCTTCCTAGATTTATAGCCCAGGTGAGCACCCTGCAGGGATTAAACACAAATCATATGAAGATCACACCTGAGGGTCTCAAATTTCCCCAGCACAGAAGAGTGCTTCACCACCACCACTAGTTCGAATATTCACCATCAAAACCAGCAGGTTTCACATATTCTGCTGTGGATTCTGTTGAAATCACAGTTGAAATATGATTAGTGTTTCGAGGACTGGTGGGGTAACCATATCTAAAACCAATTTTTAAACACCGTTTAGAAAAGCAAACTCCTGTTCAGGAGCTGGCAGTGCTTCAACGTGAACAACGGAGCCTTTGTTCCTATTTGTCAATGTTACCCCGTTTTTTTAGCAGAGCATAGGCAGTGTCTGTTTACCCACGTGAGAACATCATTTGTCAGTCTAATCAACAGCATCCTACTTTTAAAGTATTTCCCTGGCCGCTGGCTTGGGCTTTATGAGCTTTATGAGCTTCCAAAGCTGTGTTTTATGCATCTTGTTCAGACTCATTCAAGTAAATATTTCTCAAAATGCATTGGCCATGTTTTCATTTTAGGTAAACTTCGTGATGTCTAAATGCAGAAGTCGTCCTATCAAATGTAGATCTGAATGTTCACAAATTCACACCAATCCCAGTGGGAGAAGTCTCACACATCAGCTGTATCTTTTTGCTTTAAAACCATCATTATAAAAGTAGCATTTGGGTCTTATCAGTCACTGTACAACTACTAATACTTCCTCCAGGAGACCGAGTTAGATTCGCGGACCCTTCATTATTTTATATAATCCTATTATAACTGCAGAAAAATCCCACTGTAAATGCAGTTACGCTGGTCCATGTGTTGGCAGCACTTCTGCAAGGAAATTTCAGCGATACTGACTGAAAAGCAAAACCTTATAGGTGTGTGGTGGCTCTCTGGTTTTGTCCGGTCTTTGCCATGCCATCAGTCCTGCGGCAGAGAGTTTCAGTATTGCCCATCGTTTTTTTGGGGAGTCAGAGTTGTGAATTTCGTGTATGTTTTCAGCAGTGCTTTTCAAAAGATCCATATGTGCTGGTGGCAAGCTGCCACCCTGAATGCCCCGTCCTCCTGAGCCTCAGAGAAGTGGAGGGAGCATGAGTTACTCTTACATGTAGCATCTGGGGATTTTACTCCTGACATCTCTGTAAAATGAGGAAACTGCTACAAATGTTTAACAGCACAAAAAAAAACAAAACGAAAGCATGGTTGGAAAAAGGACATATTTGCTGTGTCCTATTAGCTAAATATACTTGTGGGCTAGATGTCTGGGCTCAGGAGAGTGAGCAACTATTGCAGCACATAAATGAACCAATATTCAGCTGGACCACCTAGTATTTTGACTCCTAAACATATAATGGTGTACTGTAGAGGTAGCATCTCTAAGATGAGCATAAAGAGAAATTGCTGGTATGAGGAATGTGGATGTCCCATGCTAATATATCAGTCAGCAGCAGTAGAGATGTTCTAACATGACTGAAGAGAGGACAAACCTTTTTGATTTTACACTTTTGTACTATGCTGCTGCCTGGATTGCTGAACTCCAACATCTGTTTCAGCTGGAGCATCTCATCAAGGGAACACCTTCACGGTGGGTTTTCTTTGTCCAGCTGCAATGCTTCGTACTTCCTGCTGCCGGGCAGCACCTTCTCTATTTAATACCAGCCCGAGTCTTTCCATCTGACTGCCCTGACTGCTCTCAGGAGGTTTGGGCTATTCAGGATAGCCAGGTTTCAGGATGAGGCTCACTTTCGTAAGATATTTGCCTGTATGCAGAGTGTAGAGGCTTGAATAACCCAATCGACCTTGTGTTGACTTGCCTTTGAGCATGAATCTGGGATGGGCTAGATGAATTCTGTGGTCTCTTCCTACCTGAGTTATCCTAAAATCCTAATCCTAAATGTTTTGTCAGCTTTGCAGGGGGATGTTTTGGCACCTGCATGTTTTCCCTTCAGCTCCTCCGGGTTCTGTTAGTCCCTGCTGCTGCTGCTTTGCGGTCAGCTCCCTTCTGCAGCCCAGAGAGCCCCTGCCTGACCGCCGGCAGGGCTCCGTCGTGCCCATCTCATCCTTCATGCGCTTTCACTTTCTCCCTTTCCTTCCAGAGGAATGGTGGTATTGTGGAAGTTCTGCTTACCGTTCTGAATAGTACTACACAAAATATGTCTTTTATGTCCCATTTTATTAGAAGGGTATTTAGACTATTCTCTTTCATCTCAATGCTAAAGTGTACTATTTCCCTCACGTTGGGAAGGGACTATGCTGCATCATATAAGTGACCAACTGTAGGTTGAGTTTGCCCTCCTTCTGATCCTGTATCCTGGTTAATGCACAACGGGCTTTTCTCTCTCTTCCTGTACAGTAGTTGTGCCTCTTGCTTGCTGAACTCGGAGATCACATTTCCTTGGTATGCAGAGCTAGAAGGTTAACTATGGTATTGGCACAGTTCCTTTCTCTGTTACAAAAGCTTCTAATCTCTGATAGCTGGCAGGTAGCTGCTATTAAAATGCCATAAAAATTATTATAGGCAGTGTGAGAACAGGATCCAAAAGAGTTCTTCCCACATGGAAGTAATGAAGGGGATCCTGCACTACCTGTAGCACCTGCGCCTAACTTAAGCCCAGCGCTTAAGAATTACTTGTTGTAATTCTTAAAAAGCAAATACACAAAGAAGAGGAAACAAGTGCAACAAGGCAGGAAACACTTTTTTCCTTGATGTTCAGTTCAGCATTATGCTGATAATTAGCGTTCACTGCTGTTTCACAAATACATCTGTTCCGTGTTAGAGGAGGAAGCAAGCTGGTTAAGGAAACCCAGCCAGTATCCAAAGACTTTACACCAAGACCCACAGCAGGAAATGTCCAAACAAATGCTTGTCACCCTACAATAACCAGCTGGCAAGTAGAGTGCCTGAGAACCGGCAGAGATGGAGACCAAGGCGGGCTACGAGCATGTTGGGAGTGTGAAAGGGCGACGTACACCTGAGAGTGAGAAAGATCTTGATGCAACAGTTGGAATGAGTTTTATATCACAAATAACTTCTAGATCTGATGTTACTGTTGCCCTCTCCCATTGCGGCTCTTTGATTAACAGGCGCTGCTCTTCTGAAAGCTGGAAGGGGCTCTCATTACAGAACAGGATGCTACAGAAAACAGCGTAAGATACGTAAAAGTAAAAAGATTTCCCTGTGCAAAGTATATCAACTTAAAAAAAGGTATTTAGTGAAAAGATGTTCCCAGAATGAAGTCTTATTCTTAGGGCTGTAATGTGAGAAAGCTTTGCAGAGAACAGCTTTGTTGGGGCATCACTGGTTTGAGCTGACTGGAGGGGTAGGAAGGTCATTCAGCTTGTATCCCAGGTTGTGTCCAGGAGGGCTCTTGCTGGGTGCATCGAGGCACCATCTAAAAGCAGAGACCAAAGTCTTTACTCCTGTCTCAGACCTCCTGCACCTCCCTGCACACCAGCTTGGGAGCCCTTAACCTTGGATCACCGGGATGAGTAATCTGGCAGAGAGTAAACGTCCCTTCTGTGTAATAATGTCATTTCTGGCGTGACATGTTCTCCACCTGGCTTTGTATTGGAGGTGCAGCTCAGGGCCAGGGACTCTTGTTTGCTATCACTGCTATTACACTGAGCCCTGGCTTCCCTGGGCGCTTCCAGAAAGTGCCCCTAGGCTTGTCCTTTACTGCTAGATGTACACTCGATAGATTCAGCAGTATTGCAATGGTTATAGATGAGGTGGGGTGCTGCAAGGGGATCCGTGATGTGATTACAGGGTATGTTGCTCTTTGGCTTTCATACTACAGTAGTGTGCGGAAGGGCCCTTTTTATAGCTGTGCTCCTGCTTTAGTGTAAATACCGTATAAGACTTGCCCCTGCAATTCTCAGTATCTGGTTTGTTCAACATCCTTTTTCCACAATGTTTAGCTTAAACATCAGTCATAAGACAACTTACATATTGTCAAATAGACTGAGGAATGTGAGGTAGGTACAGTAGAAAATGTAATTTGGTGAGGTGAATTGAGAGGTGATTTTAAAAGTCCTCAACCAGCTACTGCTGCTGAGCTGAGTTTTGGAAGTTGTGACTTCAGGATGATTTGTAAAAACCTGTTGATGTCTTGCTATGTTTGTTTTATAGAGGCAATTTGTTGCTTTCCTCCTGGTGGCACTGTAGGATGAAGCTGGGGTTGGGGCCTCATACTGCAGCTGCATCATTTAAGATGCTGGGATTTCTTCTCGCTGACATGACAAGTTTTGTAACGCTTGACTTGAGGACCAGTACAACGTCCTTACTCCGTGTTAACCTAAATTACTGATGTCGACTTTAACTTACTTAAGGGAGCTTTTATTGGGTGATTTTCTCTTCTTAAAAAGGAAAGTTTCAACCAGTTTATGAATTGTAAACAAATCCAACTGAGCGTGTCAAAATAATCTCAAAAAAGCCTGACTTCTGACTACTAAATTCTCAAGGATCCCGCTCAAAGAATGGTTTTCACTCACCCAGGTTCACCTGTATGCTCTAGAATATCAGTGAGTACTGTGACTTTTGGTTGACTATCTTGTACAGTTCATCCAGAACAGAAATGGAAGATTTCTATTTGCAGACACAACATTCCCTTCAGGCAGAGCGCGGTTCTGCCTCCAGCACCGCCCTTGTCAGTACACTTTCTGCTTATTACAGCAACTTGTGTATTTTGGCAGCCTGTGCCTCAAGTAACTTCTGATCGGCGCAGTTATGAGGCGTGCAGCCTGATGGAGTCCCAGTTGTTCTCTGAGGGTCACTGCAAGGAAAATATTAATTTTCAAACCTGGATTTTATATGTGAATCTCATTATGCTTTAATTATCTGAGAAATACAGCCTTTCTGGTCCGCAGAGATATAATTTACAATGTAGTTAATACTGATAGAAACTATCCTCTGAGAAAACACGATGCACTAGGGAGTTGCCCTGAATGAAATCAGAAGTAGCTGAAATTGCCGATGATGTCATGATGGTAATTCAGAAGAAATTCTAGCTATGTACTTTTCATGGAAAAATCACTTTGAAGTGTCCCCAGCCTCCCTCCCCTGCGCCGCGCTCTGCACCTGTGCCTGGGTGCTCAGCAAGCCCAGGGCACTGCTGGGCCAGCAGGCAGCAACCAGACCACAAAATCCCTGAAATCCTTCTCCAAATCAGCACTTTCCGCGCACTGACTGTCTCTCCCCTGCAGCCCCTCTCTCTCTCTCTTCCCCAGCCCTGCTACTGAAGGGGGTGTAGCCAGGTACATCCTGGGTCCGGGGGCTTTCTTGAATTGTTGCTCATCTATTTACTGCTCTGGCAGGTTTTTTTTTAAGCATTCTGAAAGCTTTAAGCTGCTGAGAGAGGCGCACCAGCCCAAACACTTCCAGCAGCACCTGGGATTAGCCGAGTTTGCAATTTTAAAGCCAATCCAAAACTCTTTTGGGGGGTTTACTCATACTTTGAGCCTTGTGGTTGCTGGATTTATTCTTGTCAAAACTCTCATCTACCATTATTTTTACAATAAGAAACGTTTTTCTTTGTGTCCCAGGGTCAACCATGCCAGATGTTGGAGAGATCCCTCTTGCCATGCCAATAAAATGCAAAAATCTCCCTTCTCCTTCCCTGTCTGCACGTAGGGAGGTTACGGCTGCTGAAAGCAGAGATTGTGAGACAAGGAGGAGAGCCCACGTGTTCTTCCTTTCATCTTAGAAATTGCTCTAAAATAGGTCTTATGGTTAGAAGGCTAGAAAGCCAAAACAGAAAGCCTTTATGGATCACGTTTTAGAGCCTTACCCGTTCGGCTGAATTTCTACATATTCCTGGTTAGAAAAAAAAAAAGCCAAGCTTAAGTAGGATTTGGTTCAAAATCTGGGTTTTGTTTACCCCTGAAGCTTAGACCCGATTCTGTCCCTGCTAAAAGATGTGATAATACTCCTGGAAGTAAAGACACTTTATCTAAGGCCATCTCAAGCAAAAATCTAGTAACTAAATATAATTTATATCTCTTTGTCTAACTACCAAGTACGATAGCTGAGATGTCTGCTTATGTCTGCCTGTGCGATTTCAAAACCTTCACCTTCTGCAGATTCAGCTTCAGCAGCAGCTGGAAGAGCTCTGCAACTGGGGAGGTAAAAAGTAAGTGTGAGGAGACTGAAATTATTATAAAGGACGATTGAGAAGAAGCTGCAGGAGGAATAACAGTAGATAATGCGGATGTCAAAGATCTCAGTGCTAGACCTACAGTATCTCGTATCAGGAGACCTTAGAACAGTCGCTCTACTCACAGGTAGAGCTGGGGTGTCCCATCTCACACATCTGCCCCATGCAGACTTTCACTGGGGGGTGGAGGAAGAGGAGTTATTTGTTTTTAATATAATATCTTTTTTTAAAAATTCATCAAATTACCTGTGAGAACTTGCTTTAAACTGTGTGCTGTGAGCTGGATGTCTTTGCAAGCTTCGAGAAGGGTGTGCTGTGTGCACAGATGGCACCGAAAGAGCTAAGAAAGCAGCTAAGCAAGAAAAGTGCAGGAATGCTGTGATAGATCTGTACTGTCCATAAAATTTTTCTTTAAAAAAAGTGGATGCTGGTCTCAGCCATGCTATCAGTAAATTTTGGGGTTTTTTTCTTTTTTTTCCCCCTCCCAAGGAATGTCTTTGACAGCAACTTCCAAATGAGGAAACGTGGTAATCAGTTTTCTGAGGGTGTTTGAAACTGCCGTGCAGGAAATATTGCATATCTTCAGTCAATTTAGGGTAACAGAGAGGAAATGCAAGGGTGTAGAAGAAGCGGTGGAGTGCAGACAGCAGGACAGGCAATGAGAAGGCAGCGTTATTAAACAGTCTGAATGGGCCCTAGGGACAGCCAGTGACCAAACTGGGCTAAGGCAGATTAATTCAATTTGCTAGTTGTTTGCAAGAGACTGGTAGAGTTTCTCAAAGTGAAAAGCTGCTGCTGTTCTATGATGAGCAGATGGGGTCCTATTTTCGTGTTAATTTTCTGAGTCTTTCTGAATTGTTAGAAGCAAGGATGTCAGAAAAAGAATTCACCTTAGAATGATTAGTTCTATAGAAAAGAAAAGCCTGTGTTATTCTCAACCATTTCTAGCTTTTATGGTTTATAGCATTTGGCCTGATCTAGCAGAAGATTTAAGGATTTCATGATTAAACTATTCTTGCTTTTAAAATTTCCTTGTGATGTAAATAAAGGGTTTGTTTGTTTGCCGGTGCAAACTGTAATGCTTTCAGTTAGTAATGATGTTTTATGATTTTATACAACTTGAGAATTAAGCAGTGGACGTTTGGCAAGAGGTGCCCCCTCCTGGCTTATTGATCCGTGACACCCTTGAGGATGCAGAGCTGGGTGCAGAGACACAGGTGCCGATGCCGCTAGTCAGTGCTGGTACAGATTTAGAGAAGAGATGTCCTTTCAGCAGGGACTTAAGTGCTTTTTATGGTTTACTAAATATCAGAATGTACATTCAGATTGTGCAGTCTGGGAAGTCACAGAAAGACCTGAATGGAAAAGGATGCTTGTTTCAGGATCATCTGATTTGAACAGCATACAACTTCTGGAAAACCTTTATAGCCTTCGCTTTTACTTCTTTGCTACAAAAGGTTTAGTCAACTCTACACGAAAGTAGAAAAGAAAGCAGTGACCTTCTGGATCACACTGGTTTAATAGCATTAAGAAGATTCTTTGTACGCATGTTAAAGAGTAACTGCTGGGTTTTTTTTAGCATTGTTACATAGCAAATCGTGTCACTATTTGTATTTATTAAAGCTTGTCAGCTTTACCAGAAAGGTCTGCATTAAACTTTATAGAAGATATGAAAAGGAGTGTGGCCAGCAGGTTGAGGGAGGTCATCCTGCCTCTCTACTCTACTCCAAATGTGGTCTCACTAGGGCACTGTGTCCAGTTCTGGGCCCCCCAGTTTAAGAAGGTCAGGGAGCAAGTCCAGCGGAGAGCTACCTTCTGAGNCCTGCGCTAGGTTTCCCTGCTCACGCAGGGGGGTTGGACAAGATGATCTCTGGAGGTCCCTTCCAACCCCTACCATTCTGTGACTCTGTGATATTATTGCAAACCCGTAATTTACATCCTCACATTTATTCTCAAATTCATTATTCCCAGTATTTCTTAGACAAGACGTACTCTTTGTCTGGAGACCTGGAGCTGAACACAACAGTTAATCCCATCCCTGAAGCCCAGGCACAGAAGATTAGAACAGATTTGAAAGATCCTGCAAATCCTAGACTTCCTTGCAATTCCGGTGGGCTTTGCTGCTGTGGGTTTCCAGGAGCAGCTAAACTTAAAACGTTCCTGGTAGGTGGGAAATGAACTGGATCTTGGAACCTGTTGCACTCAGAGGTTTTTTATAGCTATCCATAAGGGAATCTACAGTAGAGTTTAACAGTGCAAATATTTCATCTTTTCTGGATAAAAAAATCTTTTCTCAAGATCTTCATCTGGATATGTATCTCTATCCCTGGATCTATCTCTCTAGCTCTCCATATCTGTCTATGTCTCCAACTTAAATAACTTGCCTCTACCAGTGCAATGAATCGTTCCTGCTGAAGTGCAGGATGTCATGCTTACCGTTACTGACCCCAGGCTGCTGTGGGGTGAGGGTTCTTCTGGGATGGGGGGATGCTGGTGATTTATTTTTCTTCAGATGATTTTTTTTGTTCTTTTGAGGGTCATGCTTTGTGCTAATCTTTTTCTTAAATATGTTTGCACTGCCTCTTTGTTTTAATATTTCCTACATTGCCTTTGTCATCTAACTGAAATGAATTCTGAGTACTGGATTTGAGCCTAGAAAAATAGTCTCCCAATACGTCTTTCAAGTTTGACAGTGTGTTAACATTGTATTTTAGTATATTTTAAGTTTTGAATCTACTGTTTCCAGATAATTTAAAAGCATCATTGTGTCTATCCCTCTTGCTCTTCTTTTTCCCTAAACTTTGTGTTTATTCCTCTCTTGTTTTGGACATCTGCTTGCTATTAAAGGTCTTCAGCGCATTGATATTCTTGGTATGATGACACTGACTACTGAACAGTAGTTTGATTCTCTCCATGATCTTTTTGCACCACTAGTAGGCAGTTTGTTCACCTGAAACCTTTTATTTGACCTATTATTTTATGTGCTGCTTATGTCCAGCTTTATATGTAGCTGATTTTATTTGTCACAAGAGTTCATCTGTATCATTTGTTGTATACTTTGAAGCAATTTATTTTTCTGATGCAGAAAACCCTAACAGACTTATTAAAATTTGTGTCAAATTTTACTTTTTTTTTTTCTTCTGTGAAAGGAAACTAGTTCTTGATCTCAACAGTTTGACTTTTGCTCTACACCACTGAGTCTGTTCACTTTCAAGATATCACAGGACAGATAGTACAGACAGTCCTTGAGTTTTACTGTTCCATGTCACACAGAAATTAATTGTGCCCACAGGTTTTTTTTTGAGTGATCATCATATTAGTGCTGAGTATAATAACAGCAGGATGGTTTTTCTGGGGCTGCTGTCGGTTTTTTGTTTTCTAATTTGAAACTCACTAACAAGGCCAGATTTTTGGAAAAAAAAAAAACAACCTTAAAAACTTTTAAGCTGTACTTCAAGCACACCTTTCCATAGAATTAGGTTTGCATCCTATCTGCTGCAAATAAGATCATTTTTCATGCTATCTGGTTACGTGGCGGGGGGGTGAAAATCGTGCAAGCAATTGTTTAAACATATCAAGAACTGTCCATACCACCTGTGTAGATACTGGTCTTTGGTTTGCAAAAAAATAATAACACAGGACTCTCTATCAAGTATTGCTTTCCATTTTAATCACATGCTCATCATTTTCAGTTTTGACGATACGTTCATATAGGATTATGGCTAAAAGTAGAAAGGATATAAGGAAACATTTATATACATCTTTCAGTGCTTTTCCCTTTTTTAATTTAATAGAATATATTAGAGAGAAATAACTTTTTTTTTTTTTTTAACACAGAGGCCCTGAGAAATTGAAATGTACTGACTAGCCTACAGGACAGGAAGAATCCTGGTTTTAATGTAATTCTGAATGAAAGTCCTACCTTTATAATTGAAAAGATTATATTGATGTTAATCTGAATGTGCTTTAATGGGGGGAAAAAACCTCCCTTTAATTACCAATACCTGTGGTATTTACATTCCAAAGAGGTACTCTAATGAATGGAAATCTTAATTTATGTCTCTAAATGCTTATTAAGAGTGCTAATTTCAGGAGCAACTTCCTGCTGTTTAAAATTAGAGCATGTTTTATTCTTCCACGAGACTGAGACCTCTGTCATTAAATGCAAAGTGTAAACACTTTTGGCATTTTAATCCTAAAAATAGAATCTCATCATTGCCATGTGTGATAGTAACAAGTTAACATAAATTTGGAGGGAAAAGGTATGTTCCCATGTGTGATTGTATGTGTGATTGTAAGTTATTGCTATGGTGTTGCAGATAACATACGTTGTACAGGAGTCTAGTTAATGTAAATACCATAGTGGAGAAAGCAGTAGAGCGTGGTAGTAATATATTCTTGTTAACACATAATTTTGGATTCTTCTCAGTCAATTCTTTCTCAATACACATGAACTTCCAGCTTTAAAAGCTCCACGCAGCAGTCATTTCTAGAAAAAATAAGGAATTGTTTAATTTTCCTGAAATGCTTAGAAAAACACATGCTGCAGTTCAATAGAATTTTCCTGTACTGAAAGATGAAATAGAGTATTTAATGCAATTTAATGGGGATGAGCTATATGGCTTTTGTACAGGAAGTTATGTGCTACCGATAAGCAACCTCTTCAAAGTCCATGCCTCACTCACTAAGCATGTGGCCCTAAGGCAGTTAGTGTAGTCTGCTTGGATTTCCAAAACCTAAGGTCCCTCCCCAAAGGAAAGTTATGCTGGTTTGAGAGGGACAGTCTTCTAATTTGTAAGTGGTGAAAAGAATAAAACAAAGGAAAGGGGTTAAATGGTGGAAAAGGAAAACTGAGTTTTGATAAATGTGAAATAATATGCAACGGGGAAAATGATCATAAATTCACATATAATATGGTGGGTTCTCAGCTCATTCTACAGATGAAGTCTTGGAATTATGATCTACAAAAATATCACCTCCAATCTCAGTAATGGTAAAAAATCAAATACAGTGTATGATAAGGAACAGAGAACAAAGTAGAAAACCTCACCATGTCACTGTATAAATCCATGACTACCAAATGCACTTCTGGTCCCACCATCCCAAAAAGGTTCAGACAAACATATCAAGGTTGATCAAAGGTGTAAAGATGATATAATATGTATGTATAGCATGGGAGACATTTAAATAGACTAAATCTTTTTAGCTTGGAAAAGATGTGATTGAAGGAGGACCTGATGGAGGCAACTTACTTATTCACCAATCAATGCAGGTTTCTCGACATTCTTTTTCTGTTTCAAATCTATTGTTGGTACCATTACAACCTCCGTACCAGAACTGGCCACAAGAATTGCCATTCTTGTCATAATACCATTTCACCACATAGTCCCGGCAATCCCCTGGTTTCATAGGTTCCAAGCACCTTGGATCTGAAAGTATATCAGTAAAAGTTAGCTTGGATTCTGGGGATAAGTTACGTTATCCTAGAAGTGCCTCCTTCAGTAAGAAAAGCAACCCTTTTTTTACTTCCTTGTAGTGCCTGGGAGTATGTATGCCCTTCTCAAATTTGTAGCCAAATTCCATTTCTATGAATGAGTTACCTGAACAGGCCTAAACAAATACAGCATCAGTTTGAAATGAGACTGCCTAAATCCTGATGTAAGAACCAAGCTGCTGTTTAAACACCTAACCCGTGCATACCAACTGTGTGCTTGTTTGTCATCTAGGTTTGAAAATCTGGCTCTCATTGTGTGTGATGTCTGTAGACAGAGCACCCAGAAAAACAAAAGGTGATAAAATCTACTAACTACATTTGGGGAGGGAGTAGGGTTTGCTTGTTGGGTTTTTTTGGTGCAGACTTGCTACCCAACACCTGAGGACAGTATTTATTACTTACCTTTTTGGGTTGTTGCTACCTGTGTTTGCAACACAGTTAGGTGGTGATCTTCAGTAGCAGTTACATTGAACAAAGGATTGACAACTGGACTCTGAGGTCTGATTTCAGATATGTCATAAAGCGGAGGAAATCTTGATTCTTTGTGAGGAGAGGTGGTCACAGTGTGATCCTGAGCAGATGGCAGTGGCTTAGTGTATCTGGTCCTTGGTGGACTAAGCTGCAAAGGAATCAAAATCTTATAGTGTAAAATTCTGTCTGAGCTCGGATGCTAAGAGGAAAAATTGAGAGAATAATGTAGGAAACTTTTGCTAAATAACGTGTGAAAAAATACAATGAACAGCAGGTGGGTTCGGACCTCCTTCTAATGATTACTCACTAAATGACATAATTTTCTGACACTGAGAGCTGAATGAAAAGGCAAAGTAATGCCTTCAATTTAGTCACTAAGCTGAATTCATTCTACTGAAGCAAAATTTCAGTCACCACTTAGTCTGTAATATAAATAAAACAAAAAATGGAAGGAACTCTGGCGTAAATCTGCTTCTTAACATTTAGTATACTTACTAAGAATGATCTGACATCTTCAATCTGTAAAGAAATGGAAAATGGCAGACAGGAGGAACAGGGTATTTATTATTGGTAGAAAAACACATGTACATTATGATCCTCCAAAGATCTTTTTAGATGTGGAATCCCTTGAGTAGAGCAAAAATTTCCAAAATCTATGTTATGGGAACCACATCCAATTAATAAGATTGTGTCATAGATGTGTCCTGGCCTGGATCAAGCCAAGTGACAAATCACCTATTTTCCTGTTTCTAGCTAACAGCCAGTTCCTATCATTATATTTTAGTTTACCTAAAGTTAAAGTGTTAAGAAGCCAACCCTGCTCTTCAAATTAAGACTATTATATAAAAATTTGCCTCTCTAGTGTTTTAGTACATTCAAGAAAGTTTGCAAGGATCTTAGTACAGTGTAATACAAATGACTGCATTAATCCCACACGTTGACACACTGATTACTTAATGAGAACAGGAACGAACTTGATACTATTCAGTATCTTCCCATTTGCAGGCCACTACTGACACACTCAGTCAGTTTAAGAAAACTGAGTCATTGGGACTCTGAAAATTGAAGTCTAGGTGAAATGTAAATGCGCAGACAGTTCATCCAATCCTTTGTGTATTGCATTTCTTCTCCAGGTCTACAAAAAGGCTGTGTTTATTTCTGATAGTAATTCAACAGTTTTGAAGATTTATCTATAACCATGAACGTAGTGTGTGCATTTAATCACTTAGAACTAATCCTATCTGTGATCCTTATCACACACTTCTTAAAGTCCACCTGTCCTGTCTATCTGTGCAGCAGCACTGTGTTGGAGGGCAGAACCCCAGTGTAGGGCAGGAGGAATTTAAAGCTGGAGAACGAAGAGTTAACATGAATGAGGCGTCCTACAAATACAGTCTAATGTGGAAAGCAAAGCAATACTTAATAAGCCAGGCTTAATAACACCTGGGAAGTGTGTGACCACAACAAGAAGCACTGTACTAACAATCAGCATGCATGTAAATAAATGCCTTATACACTATATATATCTGCCTCAATAGAGACGTATCTGTAAGATTTCTGACTCACTTCTAAGGTGAATAAGAACTACAAAAAAAATATGAGGACAGCTGGCATTTATTGCAACTAAGAAACAGTATTACCCTCTTTCTTCTGTAAGCTGCTGTTCTCAACAAATAAGTTCACTCTCAAAGTTTTGTTCAAACCTTTTGGTCTAGCCAGTGACACATTATTTGTATATTAAAAGACTGATGAATGGTGAAATGAAGAGTATTAGAATTCAAATAAAGACACACATACTTTAAATTGATAACTGTTACTTCTTTACTTACTGGGTAACCAATCCCTTCTGTCGGGAGCGTATAAATCTCTGTAGTCGTCATTTCAGGGAACTGGCTATTAGTATCTTCACTAGCAATTTCAAATTCCGGACTTGGAGATGGAGATAAAACATTATCTTTTCGGATGACTTCAGACACATTCTCACATATTTTTGTGATCAGTTTACTTTCAAGAGCTGACAAGATTAATACAATGATGAAATTTATTAAGGGTAATCAAGAAAAGTCATAATAATTCACCACAAGCTTTTAGTGCAGTATTAACCCTAAATCTTTAATGATAGTGACTTGTGAAAGACCACCTTCTAAAATTACGTCAAACTGCAAATGAGAAGTAATGAAGTGATGCACTGACTGATTTATTTGATGGGCAGAGTCTGGCTGGAAGCCAGTGACTAGTGGAGTCCCCCAGGGGTCTGTACTGGGTCCAGTCCTGTTCAATATATTCATCAATGACCTGGATGAAGGGATGGAGTGTAACCTCAGCAAGTTTGCTGATGATACTAAGCTGGGAGGAGTGGCTCATGT
>VZTV01095186.1:0-16730 GCA_013400875.1 Anhinga rufa
CCGCGGCCCGGTGCCCCCTCCCGCGGCCCGGTGCCCCCTCCCCCGTCTCGGTGCCCCCTCCCGCGGCCCGCGGCCCGACGACCTGGCGACCGTCCTCTACGCCGGGCTGCGACCGGAAGGAGCCGCCAGCCGGAAGCGCGGTGCACGCCGGGACGCGCGGGGCGAGCGAGAAGCCGTAAAGAGAGCGGCTCCCCCCGCCCTCCCCGAGGGGGCTGACGGGATGCGGGCGGACCGTCTCCCACTCGCTTTTTTTACGACAGCGGTGGGGGGCGCTTGGCGGCGCTTAGCGACAGTTGGCGGCCTGAGGGGAGGCGGCGGCGGGGCCGGTACCGGGGCTCTGCCGCGGCACGATGAAGCTGACCACCCAGGCCTACTGCAAGATGGTGTTACACGGCGCTAAATACCCGCACTGCGCCGTGAACGGGCTGCTGGTGGCCGAGAGGCCGTCGGGTGCCCCGCGCCGTGACCAGGCCGGGCCCCCCTCGCTCTTCGTGGACTGCATCCCGCTGTTCCACGGCACCCTGGCCCTGGCGCCCATGCTGGAGGTGGCCCTCACCCTGGTAAGGCCTCTCCCCGGGCCTGGGGGCGAGGGGCTGGGCTGGGGGAGGCTGGGCTCCAGGCCCCGGCTGGGCTCGGGGGAGGGAAGCGCCGGGCTGGGGGAGGCCGGGGGCGCTGGGCTCACTGCAGGGGGTAGGCCTGGCAGCCCCGCGCTAGCGGCGGCCGCGCCCGTGGGGTGAGCAGAGGCTTTCCAGAGTGGGGACACCCCCCTCCCGCCCCGCCCAGGCCCGCCTGCCCTATGGATTTCTGCAGAAAGCTGCGGAGTTTTGCCTTAATTTCTTTTTCAGTGCGGTGAAACCGCATTTCGTATTGGTGTGGTTATCCCCGAATAACTCCCAGCGGGAATGCCCTTATTTGGCAGCAGAAATAGCTTTTCCCAGCTTACCCTTACAGAATCACAGAACGGTGGGGGTTGGAAGGGCCCTCGAGAGATCCCCTCGTCCAGCCCCTGCGTGAGCAGCACACCCAGAGCAGGGGCACAGGACCGCATCCAGGCGGGGTGGGAATGGCTCCAGGGAAGGAGACTCCACAGCCTCTCTGGGCAGCCTGTGTCACTGCTTGCCACCCTTAAAGAAGTTTTTTCTCATATTTCAGTGGAACTTCCCGTGTTCCAGCTTGTCCCCGTTGCCCCTTGTCCTGTCATTGGGCACAACTGAAGAGGCCGGTCCCATCCTCCTGACACCCACCCTTCAGATACTTATAAGCATTGATGAGATCCCCCTCAGCCTTCTCTTTAGGGCACTTCAAAGCAGGATCAGCTAATCCGTAACGGGCAGGCTTGTCTTCCAGGGAGGAATGTATAGATGCCTATAAGTACGTATTTCTTAATTCATCTTGGTATGCTTTCCCTGTCTATGGGAGCCATTAGCCTAAATAGGAAAAAAAAACAAAGTCTCTTTATAGCGCAGGTCCGGCTTGGGTTTGAAATCTCACTCAGTGTGTTGCAAGCTCCCTGTTGTTTGGCAAAGCAGGGGGCAGCTGAGCACTCCCCGTGATGATATCCTATCCCTCGCCTGCTGCTGCAGAAGAGCCTTGAAGTAAGTCCTTGTGGGACAATCCGTGTTCCCCCCTGTTGTCACGTAGGCAGGGTGAGAACGGTGTCAGGACCGTAGGGCCGTCGCCTTCCAGTCTCTCTCCCTGGTTATGAACCAGTGGGGCACCGCTCCCTTCTGCCTGGCGTTTGGGGAGAGCCCCTTTGGCACAACCAGAAGACAGAGGGAGCGAAACGTGCTCAGATTTTATTGTAATGGGGAGTCAGGGTGGGCTGGTGCAAATCAGGAGGCAAAGAAGTACTTTGGCACCTTCATGGTAGACGTGGCCGCTGCTAAAGTGAGACCTGGGTGTGATTTGAGCTCTGCGCTTTTCTATCCATTTAAAGATTTGTCATTATCAACAGGAGAAGATCCATCCCTTTTCAGTACATGTGAAAAAAACCCAGCTCGTTTCTGATTCTTGCCGACTTCTTGCCCTAAGTGTTTCCCACCATTTAATAGATTGCTTCATATGAAAATAGTTATTTGTAAATAAATTCCAGTTTTCTCCAGCTGAGGTGACACCATGGGGACGTTGAGATCTTTCTGAAGCCTGGGTATGATTAAACGCAGCCAGAGGCACAGGAATGGGGGCTGAGCCCGAGCCCTGCACGTTTAGGTTTGCCATATTGCTGTGGAGCAAAAATTTGTCAGTCTCAAATATATTTACGCCAGTGTAACAGTGTAGGAGTAACACAGAAATGTGTGCTGTTAGCGTTATCGTTTCCTGCTTATGGTTTTCCTCGTGTTACTGGTTGGAGAAATGCAATAATACTGTTTATAATCACTTTAATGTAGGCGGGGCTTGACTTTACCTTTCTGAATGACGCTACTTTGTTTTCCCTCTGGGAATGAGTAAGTGGGAGTTGCTAGTGAAGTAAAAAAATAACATGTATAATATATTTAAAGTATGTGTAGGGTTTGTCTTTAAATCAGGATTAGATGTCTGTCTTCAGGGTTGGTGGTAGTGAATTTTCATGAACTTTAGGCCTTCAGTGTCGTTTTCTGGTGCAGATCTTGCTACAGGATTGTGTTGGGAAATAAATCCTGTTTCTTGCAACATCAGAAATATCGTACCACATCTACAGTAAGCATATCGTTATGGAGCCGAAGAAACGGCACTGTCTTGCATATTTGCTCTTGGTTTTCGATACAAAAAGTTAAAGGTTGGAAAGCCCTGGCATTTCCCACATTAATTAGGACTTGCTAAGACGCACTGTGGTTTGCAGTGGCATTTGATGACTCCTGTGATACTTGGCAGCTTTAAAACACAGCATTTGACAAGAGCCCAAGGCCTTTTGCTCTCTTTTTTTTTTTTTTTTGTTTTGCTTTGTTTAAACAAAGGCAAAGTTGTCAATAAACCCTGGCACGGTAGCTACAAAAATTGGATTTTATTGTTGCAGCGTTCAAAAGGAGGGCGCTCTCACCTGTTCCGTACAATACAACGCGTGGCTACTGAATAAATCGGCAAGACGAGCACAGTTGAAACCTGATGTTTCACAGAATGGAATGGTTTTGTAGTGAAGCGCCTCTGTTCCTAAAGGGTTTTGAGGCTTTAGCAGGTTTTAGTGGGATCTGTTTCTCTTCCAGTTCAATTACGGCTGATTCTTGGCCAAGCCCGTGGCCTGGTCACACACGTGAGGGTTTTCTAGACCCAGCCCCACGAGTTTCACCTCCTCTTCTCTGACCTGAGTTATCCCAGAACGCGAAATGGGAGCAATAGTCTCCAGGTTTAACCTGAAAACGGAGGGTACGCTTTCAAATGGATGCATCCGTGTGGTAACCTATAAAAATCACGAGCGGCGCTTTAGCAGCAGCCTGGGTACAAGGAATGAACCAAACTAGGTTTTATTGTTAAACAGGCAGCAGAGCTTGAAGGTTTGTAGCTCTGGAGGAGAGAGCAGAGGCGCGCGCGTTTAATTTGCACTTTGCCTTGTCGGTTTGAAATCCCTTTCAAAAACAGAGTCATTAAAGTAGAAGCGAATTAAGTTTCACGTGGGCTTTTTGGTTGGGTTGTTTTTTGGTTTGTTTTTTTTTGTAGTTGTTTTTCTTTCTGTGCCTTTGAATTTCTCAGCTAATTGATGTGGTTTTGCAACCGCATCTTGTCAAAAAACAAAACAAAACACAACAAAACAAACCAAGCAGCACTTCCCCCTCCGTTGGCACGGCTGGCTCCCCTCCGCCTGGGAGAGCGGTCAGCCGGCAGCAGGTGATAGCCTTCCTCCTCCCGGGGCTGCTCCGAACCCCGCTGCCACGGTGGCTCCTCTTGCAGCAGCAGATCAGAGGGCACGCTGCTTTTGATTTCTCAAGGGCGACACGCGCCGTGTGGAAGCGAGATGCAGTTCGTCCCCGGTTGGCTTGGCCTCGTCAGGGCTGGACGCGACTAAAAATATCGGGGGCTAATTGATGCGAAGGCTGCCTGTGGTGACAGTGCCATGATAGGGAGCATTTGGAAATTGCAGGTGGAAACGGCTTTCATTCCAAGAAGATTATTTTTTTTTAATGGAAGCAGTTTTTGATTACCACTTAGGGAACTGAGAACTTAAAAATCATACTCTTCTTATTTTTTTTAAAAGACCATTTTGGTACGCAACAAAAATAGATTTAGAACTAAGGTTTTTAATTTTGAAATTGATGGACTTTTTTTTTATTATTATTATTAATTTTAGTGTCTGGGCTTCTGGTTTTAATGCCAAGCTTTCAAGCCACTAACATTAAAACCTTACTCCTGAGCCCTCAAAATGGGTTTGTAATTGAAACAGCAGTTGGCCCTCAGCTGTATAGCAGGGCTACGTGGCTTTTTATTTATTTTTTTTAAATCATGTAAATCCATGTCATCCCTTGTAGAGGAGGGATTATTTGCATGGCTTTGTTTATGCAGTCTAATACTATAATTATTGCTAAAAATGAGATTGATCTGACTTACAGGATGCGACAGGTCAGCGTCAGGTATATTTTTGGACTCCATTTTAATATAGTTGTTGAGGTTTTTTTGATGCACGCTCTCTAGGGACTGCAAAGGAAAATTCTAGCTGCTTTCTCCACTTCTGTTTTTCAGGGCTCTGTATTAGGCTGACTTGATATCCTCAATTATAAGGAGAAAGGTCATATATATATAGATATATATGCATGTATTTTCAAAGCAAGACAGACTCAGCAGGAGGAATTCAGATCCAGCAGAAAGCAGAAAGAACAGCAGCGTGCGCGTGCTGAAACTGCACTTACAAAAGAAAAACCAAAACTACATAAACTTTTGTACTTGTGTAACTCCAGTTGTGTAAATTGTATGCAAATAAATGCATATATTTAAGTATTTACATACAGATGTTAACTAAGGAGGAGCTGCCTGGTCTGACCATGTCTGTAACAGAAATGAGGGAATTCATCGAGCCCTTATCTTTTGGCTGAGCTGGAGAGTATTTTTAGAGAAGTGTTCAGTTTTGACTGAAAGATTTTTAA
Organism: Anhinga rufa; assembly: GCA_013400875.1. NCBI lineage: Eukaryota > Metazoa > Chordata > Aves > Suliformes > Anhingidae > Anhinga > Anhinga rufa. Next base: position 5,049 of record VZTV01095186.1, read on the forward strand.
AGAGTGGAGAATCCACCCATGTTGTTTAATAAGTTGCTCCAGCGGTTAGTTACCCGTGCAGGTGAACTCTCAAAGAAAAACTGTTTTATCACAAAAGCCTTTTTGTAACAGAGTGGGTTGAAAAAATGGGAAACGGGACAAACTTTTTCTGCCTCACATTTACCTTTCACTTCAAGATTTATTTGCTAATTAAAGTTAAAAATGCTTCCACTTCAGCCTAGAAATGTTGGGTTAGAAATAAAATCAGCAAGCTCTTTTTGAAATGACAGCACAGCCACACATCCACGTGGGGAACGCTTTCTGTCGCCTCTCTGTCAAATGAACGCTAACAGAAAATAGCCACAAAAGGCGATAGGTAAGACCGAGACTCCTCTCCCAGGCAGCGTTGCTGAAGCTCTTCACAAGTCCTGTCATTTGAATTTAGGCCAGGCTTTGACTGAGATAGCTTCTTGCTCTTTTGCTCCGTTTGGTTAATGTTTTCCAGCGTTCTCCAAATGTTCAATTTGGTTTCTCTGTGCTAGTTAAATTAGCCAAACTCTGTGTGTGAGTGCACACGTAAATCCATATAAATATGTATATATTTAAAGAAGCAATTGGCAAAGGTATTGTAATGCTTCAACTGCAGTTTTATTTGCAGGGCAGACATGGGATTTCCTTAGTTCTGGAGGGTTTTTTTTTCTTTTTTCTTTTTTTTTTTCCCCTGAGCTTAATTGTTCCAATTACTTTTTCAGATTGACTCTTGGTGCAAAGAGAATAGCTACGTGATAGCTGGATATTACCAGGCAAATGAACGCGTGAAAGATGCCAGGTGTGTTGGTGCAATATTTCCTTCTGTTTGCTCTTTTATGTTGTACTTTGTACTCTGCCAACAAAAATCATCGACATAAATCGTGCGTGTTGATTAACTTTGACAACTGTCATCTGGTTTCACATTGTCTTTGTGGGGCTGGTGGATGTGCCCTTTGTTCAGGTGCAGAAACCCCACTCTTTCCAGAATCACTCCTCTTTAGTGGATACTATAAAAGGCCAGTATTTGAATGACTGCCAACCAGTTTAATTACAGTTGTCAGGGAAATAGCCAAAATTTGCAGGCGTGTTTGCTTGTGCAGTGCGTATCTTGTAAACTCGAATGACTCCGAGTATCTTTTGGAAAGTCTTTAGCAAGAATTGGGTCATTTCTGAAACTACTTAATTGTCTCCAGGTTTTACTGAAGCATTTTCTTACGTGGTAAAGAGACACTCTTGAAATGGAAGATGCTTTCAGTCAGGCAGAGATATCTTTTTTTCACTTATTTTCCCCAGGATTAGTCTTTTTTTTTTTTTTTTCCTCTGCTAGCTAACTCAAATTACTCAGCAAGCAATAAGGGGGCCTTCCTGTGGAGCCATGATACAGTTATAGATATGTGTATCAAATATTTTCCCCTTATCTGTTAGACAAATCCAGTATCGGGACTAATGAGAGTACGTCATTCTTGCACTTACAATAAATACGAACGTCTTGTTTAAAGTATTATGCTGTGCCCCAGTTATTTTGTTAATGTATATCCTTCAGTCTCAAGTATGTTTTTTAAGGAATACTTGTGACTGCTAAGGTATCTAACAAGGATAAGGGCATTATTTGTCCTTTCCTTACAAGGGAAATAAATCTGTTGGAGACCTTTTTAAGGAGGAGATACAGTTTGTCTGTTCTCTTTGAGAATATTGCAGGCCTGTTTGGTTTTTTGTTTGTTTGGGTTTTTTTAACTCTTATTTCATTTCTGAAGATAACAGGCACCACGTAGAGATTGTCATCTTTGAAACACGGTAAAGGTTTTCCTTTAAAAGTTTATCTGGTTTTGGTAGAGAAGTTGAGCAGTGAGCAGGTTCAAATGCAGACTGGGGAGGAAACTTGGTTTCTTTTTCAAATGCCCGCCAGGACAAAGGTGGCTGCAGTCTTTGGGCTGGTGGAAGAAGGTAGGAGGCTGCAAAATGTTGATTCCACTTGAAGTCTGCAGTGAACATTTTGCTGCTTAAAAACCCATTGCCTGAGCACAGCTAAGATCCAGATCATGTGCTGGAGAGAGGAGCTGGGGTTTTCTTGGCCTTCTGACTTCAATCAAGTGGTAGCATCAGCTTGATATCTTGTTCCTGTTTGTAAGCACGCAGTGTGATTTTCACATCTCCTTAAGCATATTTCCTGCTGGTTTCAGCTGAAATGTCATGGTTCAGATAACACAGTTACTTTTGCCTTCTGCTGCAGTCCAAACCAGGTTGCGGAAAAGGTGGCCTCCAGAATTGCAGAGGGCTTTAACGATACGGCGCTCATAATGGTAAATTACTTCATCCCCCCCNCTTTCTGTACTGTTAATATTATGACCATGGTATTGGACTGGCCATTTAAATGCCATTCTCCAGATCCTTTAATAGTGAAGTAACTAATTTTCTCTTTCCCTCCAAATGCTCTGGGGAAGTGATGCAATGACCTGTAGCCAGCTACGGTCTTAGTAAGTCTACAGAAAGACTGTGGTTAGCACTCTGCCGTCTCAAAGGAAGTGGAGGCCTTCAATGCTTGCAAGGCTTGAGCAAAGTGTTTCATTTCGCTTGATTCGCTTGATTTAGAAGTTTGTTTTCACTGCTTGAGAAGTGTATTCTTGACTTCAAACCTTCTGTGACTTAAACACTTGTCTTATATGAAGCAAACAATGCTTTGCCTCCTTGCCGCAGTGACAAAGGATGCTGGCAGTTTAAATGTGTAAAATTTGGCTCATTTGAAGTTAGAACAATGGATGAGTTAGTGTCAGGTGCCCTGTTTGTAAAAACTGACTTTTTTTTTTTGCCTCTTTACTTGGGATCTTGAGGAGGAGACTAAGGAGGTGTTTTTCTGTTGCTCAACAGGTTGATAACACCAAGTTTACAATGGAATGTGTAGAGCCTGCCATTCACGTGTATGAGCTTCATGAGAACAAGTGGAGGTGCAAGGACCCGCACGTGTGAGTAAACTTCAGAGTTTATTTATGTTTGGGTGGGTAGTGAGGAAAAAACAGGTTGCCTGGTGAAGGGCAAAACCTTGCTTGCGGCGAGTGACACTGTAAGGGCAGTGGGTGTGGCTGACGGTGCTTTTAAAGCTGTTCTTTGCTGTCGTGAGAGAGAACAGCCGGCTTCTGCAGCCAGGCAGCCGTATGACCACCGTGACCACACTGCAAAGAGTGTGGCTTAATTTCCAGACTAGAGGAGGTGGTGGAGATTTTCTTTGCGATTACTTTTAATTCCTGCTTGTTTTACGTCCTAGTGACTTTTGTGAAGATTGGGCCGAAGCTCAGAGAATCGCTGCATCTCTCTTGGACAGCAAGTCCTACGATACGCTTGTAGATTTTGATAATCACCTGGATGATATCCGGAACGACTGGACGAACCCAGAGATCAACAAAGCTGTCCTCCACCTGTGTTAGAGGGCTTTCTACTGACTAATTTACGGGCATTCCCACTATGTACTGAAGAGAGAGAAAAAATGCTATTTTTGAATGTAAATAGAATAATATTTAGTACCTTGTGTGGAGACCCGACTGATTAAAAAGGAGTGGCATGTCACATTGCAGAGAGTGATGTGTCCGTAAGCCGTTGAATCTTTTTTTGTGAGATTCCTTGGAAGAACTGCAAGCTGTCAGTTACTGCTGTCCTCGTGGACGCCGTCCCAGTTGTAGTGAATGTTGCTGTTCCTTCGAAACCAGAACTACTTCTGCTTGTCCCTACTGTTCGTATTACAAATTTTTGACTAAGCTTTTCTAATCTTTAGAGAGATTACTTTTTAATGATTTATGGAAATACCTTTCACAAAAATCAGTCTTGTCCTCAGATGAGGCATTTTAAGGTCAAATACATAAAATGTAAGGTTAACGGTTTCTTTTGGCCTGGTTTGGAAATGTCATTCTGTCGGCACAGTAAAATGCGAACTGCTGAGGACGATGTACCGTGCGTGTCGCCTGTTTTGCAGTGGTGTAGTATGATACAGCTCCAGAGAAAGTGTTAAAGCAGTGTTACCAAATGCTGTGGTGGTTCCTGCTCTCTGTGGGCATGCGACCACAGTTATTGCTTGAAAATGTCAAAGCCAAGGTAAAACCAACAAACATTCATGTAATGATTTGTACAAGGGTCTGGAAGCATGCTAATGAGTTTGAATGACAGTTCTAAGACAGTGTGAGCCTATGAAAGGAGGAGAGTGAAATACCTTATTAATTTTATGCAGTCTTTTGGGGTTTTATAAACAGGTCTTATTTTCAGCTGGTCCATACGCTGTCCATTTTAAGTAGGCCTAAAATGTGTCCCTCCCAAGTTGAAGGCAAGCAATCCGAATACCTCGAATCATGGAGCCCAGATACAGTCTAGCCCAGCTCCTGTCTGTCTTTCTAACAAATGTTTGTTTCTAAGAATAAGTTTACTTTATATCAGACTAGTACATTTCTTTGTAAGTCTTGTTGCCTTACTCCTCGTGGTTGTTTGTCAAACTGTAGTTAAACATAGCCTCAAGCTGCAATGGTTTCTCTAGACTTCCTTCTCTTCCTACCCAAAAATGTTTTTACAAGGAAGATCCAAATGTCCACCAAATGATCAGCCTCTCTCGAAGTTCCTGCGTTTTCCTTCGTGTTCTTACTTTAAAATATGAGGGGTGGGATTGTCTAAACCTCTTGGTCTACCTCTGCTTCTATTTACATAAGCACAAGTTTTCCTCTCAGCCTTAGCGAGGGACAGGATAAGGCTAAAACCCCATCCTGAAGTAGTGAATAGAATCAGGATGCTCCAGCCGGGTCCTGCAGTTCAGATACCCCGAAGCCACGAGGAAAGGTGTGAGGTTCAGCTCCCTGTCCCAGGAGGAGATGGCAGTTTGAACCCAGCCGTTGGGTTTGGCTCCCTGCTATGCAGTAGGAAGGCGTGATGGGCATTGCAAAAGGGCTTGGCACTTAAGTCAATAGTCTTTCCTAAGCATGAGCCAGATACACTTCAGGAAAGGAAAATGTTTTCACTTGTTCAATGAAAACATGTATCTAGCTCGCAAGCAGCGAGATAAATGCATTCCAGCGGCTGTTTTCCTACACATCCATGGCTGTGTGAAAAGATACCCTGGAAACGGCAGTGCTCTGGCAACGTATGTTCCGAGTAGGCTCTGGAAATCGCACATGCGCTGCAGGAAGAGGACTGTTTTCTTACTTTGTACAAACACCTCATGAAATCTAACCCATTGTTCCAGAGGCAGATGTTATCTTGGCAAGATATGTCGTGTTGTTATGCGAGATTGTCAGCCATATAAGTTGGTACGTCTCCTGAGCCACAGGAAATGTATTTCTTATTCTTTGTAACTAGATGTCATAATCAAGCTTTGATCGTATATATGTTAATACAGTCTAATCTCTCCTTGCACGAATCCCCCCCTTATCCTTGTAAGACAAAGCAAAGTGTGTATCATCGGTCTGTAACCTGATGGAAATGCTCCCTGTGACTAACAACGTTGCAGGAAGGGGAGCAGCTTTTAATGCTTTGTCTTTCCCTGTGTTTTTTTTATCTTCTGTTTGCTTTTAAATGAGGTCCTGCCGGTGTTTTGCCATCAGTAGAAACCCAGGCTGGCTTTAAGCAAAAAGGACAAGCACTGTGGTGCTCAGATCTTATCTCACCTGTCCTATTTGCATTGAAGGCTGGACAAAAGGCAGCAATTTCATAAAGGCAAGGCATGGTGGGTCTTGTGAAAGAATGAGGAAGCTGCCGGGCTCAGCGAAGGCTGTGTTCCCCTTTCCTGCTGATGTACCAAACCTACCCGCAGGAGCAAATGCTGGTTTCCTGGCTGGTGGATCAGCTGGACTCATCGGAGGCATTCAAGGTAACTCCTTTTGAAACTTTTTGGGGGAGGAAAACTTGGGGAAGGTGTCTGCAACTCTGTTGCTGGAGCCCTCGTGGCACTGGGCATGGGAGTCTTACTCTTTGTTTTGTTTTGTTTTGTTATCAATTAATCACATGTAAGATTATTTATTCCTTGCCCCGCCCCCCCCCAACCCCCCCCCCCCTGTCACCAAGATTTGGAGATGTGGCATTTGTGCCTGCCCAGGTGTTTAACCCCCAGCTCTTTACCTCATGTGTAGGACCTCAGGCACTTGGAAATGCAAAATTATTCCCATGTGGGATTCTTTTTTCCACTCTCAACTCTTAATATTTCAAAACAGTAATAAACAGGCCCCACAAGCATCCGAAAATGCCAGTACAAAGTGCTTGGGCTTCTGAGTGGGAGGATGCATGTTGCACTTTGCTGGATCCATGCGAGTGCTCACCTTGAATCCTTTGGTCACAAGGGGGAGAAGGAAGAGCCCTGAGCTCGTGTTGCTTTAAGCGCCCATTCGGTTTGAAATTAAGGAACGGAGTGACTTGAGTGACTTGAGACGAGGTCTGTGTTCCTGGTGTGCCACCAGCTGATGGCCCAGGGCGCTTCCAGTTGTGGTTAAAACCTCCACGTACAGATTCAGGTTGAGAAACCCAGAAGGGAGCAGAGAGTTTGGGGGGCCTTTAGGCGTGATTTTCACCAAGAAATGAGACTGCCTTAAAGTTGCTCGGAGAATCTGTGGCTGGTTGGGGGTGAGGTGCATGGCAGGAATGGTCCCTGCTCCTCCTGGCTCATGTGGCATCACGAGTGGGAAGAGCAGATGGGTGGCAAGAGCCAAGGGGTGTCTTTGATCAGCTGCTCACGCACACAAGCGAGATACGTGTTCCCGGGGGAACGTACCGGTGCGGTGTTCTCTCTGAGCTCGTTCTGTGTGTATATGAGGGCTTTGGGGTTCTCTTTTTCATTCAGCAAGTGAGGCAGCCTGCCGCTGGAGTTTTTCCTCCCTCCCATCTGCCAGCTTAGCTGCTCATGGGATGTCTCCTAGCCTATGTCAGCGTGAAAACAAGCAAAGACCTACCGCGTAACCTGTTCCAGCTCATTAGAGCCGACGTGGGTGCGGGAAGCAGGCGAGCGGTTCAGCTGACGGGACAGAGGAGCCACAACCCCTTCGCCTGGCACAGCTGGAGCAGGGGGCAGAGAGCTGTGCAGAGCCCAGCCCCGCTCTGCATGGCGCTGCGGAGCTGCACGGCGAGGGGCGGCCCCCTGCCCCCGAGAATTTCTTATCTAAGCGGCAGAGACGCGCGCCTAGGAGAGCTGACAGTGACAGATGCAGGAAGCAAACCCGGGTCTCTCTGCTCCCTGGCTAGAGGCCTAATCGCTGCACTTTGCTGCTGCTGCTATTTGTAAAACGTCTCAAGATGCTCTGGTGGAGGGCATTACTGATACGGAAAGAGCACGCGAATGCTAATGGAGGAGGCTGTTAGTGGGGTGGACTTGCGGTTGACTGCAGCTTGGAAAATGGCCTCAAGGGGAAATGCGCTCAGCGTGCATTTGAGAGCTGCACTTCTAGTTTGTGTTTTAATTCAGCTCCTGGAGCGGAGCTGGGTCGCCCACCCTCGCCTGTAGGAACTATAGTGAGCTGGTCGGGATCGGGCACGCTGGGCTGGGCGAGCTGCTTCCTTCCCATCCTGCCCAGGCTCCGTTGCTCCCGACTAGAGTTAAACACCTCAACGCATCGTACTCCTGCGTGCAAACCCTCGTTTGCTTTACCCATCACCCTGCAACCAGCTCTCCCACAGCAGGCAGCGATTTCACTGTGCCAAAATATCCACTGAGGACTTTATCGATTTCTTCTTTTTTTTTTTTACTGTCGCTTTTAGACCACATTTTCACCCAGCCTTCTTATCCAAAAGTACACCCTAGCTGCATATTTTCCTTCGGTTTTTCAGCCGTCGCCCTGTGCAAGGCGGCAGACGCGGATTCGGAGAGGACGGAGGCAGGTTGCTGGCTGGGGTTTCCAATAAGCGGGACCGCGCGAAAGGTGAAAGCGGTCTGTGCTCCTGCGCGGCTGTGCGGTGAGCTTGGCGCTTTGCGATCTGCCGGAGCTGTGATGAGGCAGACAGGGAACGGTGCTCTTAAAAATACCCGGTAGGTGGGCTGGGGGGTAACGGGTAACTCCTTGAGTGCTTCCAGGCAGCGCCGCACTGGCTGCAGCGTGGCAGCACTTTAGCTGGATGCGGGCAGGACCGGTGCCAGGGATGTCCTGGTCTGCGCAGCATCAGCCCACAAGGGCCACGAGAAACAACACAGCCCTTCCTAGAAATGTGCTCCGGAGCTTAAAAGATGGACCTAATTGAAAAAATGTATCGTGGTTGTACCAGGGGATAAAAGGGAAAGCTGAAGCAAGATTAACCTGGAGCTCAGTGAGCCGAGGAGCGCGGCAGCCGTGGCCAGGTCCCTAAGCCAATTCCCAGCCACGGCCTCCCAGCCACCCGCTGAATCCATGCCCGACAGGGAGGCGGCTTGCTCTGGATGCGGGTCTGCCAGGAGAGCCCAGCGCGCTCTGGTTTTGTGCTTCAGGTATGTGCTCGCTTTCCGCTTTGCTTCCTTATCCCCTGCCACAGCAGCTCCTGGCTTGCTCGCGAGGGCTGCTGCCACGACCCGGTGGATTTTCGTCGGGGGTGTTTTCTGCCTGCACGGTTCCTGCCCGTTGTTCGGTCTGCTGGTCCTGCCAAGAGCCTGTGCTTGGGGAATGCTGGAGCTGCTCCAGTTTCCCCGGAGCCTGCATCTTCAGTTGCTTCCTCGTGACATCCTCCTCCCTTCCCACGCCTGGCATCCCCTCCGGGTACCGCTCGCCTGCCCTGGATGGCCGTGAGCCTCCCCGCCCCGGCATGGGGCTCCAGAAGGGGGTTTCTTTTCCCTTCCCAGCACCTTGTTGCCACCTCCAGCTTCAGCAAGTCCCATGCAACAGCCCTGCAGCTACTCCTAGGGCAATTTCTGAGCCAGGCTGGGACCAGCTCTTTCCCCTGCTTGGGCCACAGGAGACCTGGGGCAGAGGGGGGAGCAGGCGGCCTCATTGCTCCGTTAGCACGGAGCCGGGGTGACGTGTTGCCTGTGTTAGCAGACCCTGAGACTCTGTGACCCAGAAAGCTGTTTCTCATCCCTCCTTTCTAAAACAAGCCCAGCTGGTGTTCGCAGGAGCAGCCCCTTCGAAGGGAGCCAGTGGAGCAGCTCCGTGGTGGGCTCTCCAGGCTCTGCTCTGCCAGACTCTCAAGCTGAAGCTTTTCTTGTGGCCGGTGCTTGCAAAACACATCCCTCTCCCTGCGGTTCCTCTGGCGTCTGGGAAGCCGTGAGCTCACCCAGCCCTTCCCCTTCCAGCGAAGTTAGGAGGTTGCCCTCCGTTCTCACCCTCTCGCCGGTGCTTCAGCCCCTTCCTCCCTCCTCTGCACCCAGGCAGGATGGGGCCGGTGGGTTGGGGAGCGCTGAGCCTGGGGAGAGGACCAGCCTGGCTGCCAAAGGGCCGCGGCCAGAACTGGAAACCAGTCACCGGCCACACCAGAGACAAGTCTTCACCTGGAGAGGTCAGCCAGCTCCATACCGACCCACCAAGGAAGCTTTATGAGCCCACCCTCTCCTTCCCCCCAGCCTGCTGGCTCTTGGCGGGCTTTGGCCAGTTGTCCTAACGTGATGCTCGGCATGCCACAGCCCCGCCGCGGGCAGCGGGAGCTCCTGGGAGGGACCTGGAGCAGCGGCAGGCTGCGTGAGGGTCTCGCGGTGCCTGTGGAAAGGGGATGTCTGGCCCGTAGGGCTGTTCCCGTGCTCAGGTGCCAGCTCTGCCTAACCCTGGTCATCCGGGGGCTTTCTCCAGCGGATGGTCCCCAGGCCATACCCAGCCACCTCGAGGTGGCTACCCCGCACCCTGTGAGCTTGCCCAAGGCTGTCTTCGCTTCCCAGCCCGTGGGGAGGAGAGGAAGGGGTGTGCGATGCTGTGTTTGTGCCTATCGGGTGCCGCCACACCAGCTGGAGCAGTGCTGCAGCCCGCAGAGCTAACCACAGTTATTTTAGCAGGCTGATGTTTATGTTTACCTCCCTGCTGCAGCGAGCCATCTCGGTCGCTCACGATTTTAGCAACAGCTGCTGCTCCAGGCCAGGCTAATTCCAGCCCTCTTGGGTTTGGGGCTGTTTGTTCTCACCCAACAGCAGCAAACAGGTAGTTTTGGAGAGAGAGGCATCGAATGTGATGGGGGGATTTCTGCAGTTTAGGCTGGATTTGTGCTGCAGTGTTAGGGCTGTCGGCGAGGGGTCCCCAGCCCCAGGGGGTGCTGCATGCACTGAGGTTGGGATGGGATCCGGAAAGACCGGGCTTGCCAAGCTCTGGCTCAGAGCTTGTCCTCCAGCTCTTGGAGCCTGCAGCAAAAAAAAAAAAAAACAAAAAAAAACAACAAAACCAACACATGAACCAGTTCATTTGTCTGTTTTTTCTGGGGCAAAACTGGAGCCGTGGGTTGGAAACATCTCTGCTCTGGCCCCTGTGTCCAGGACCGCTGCCTGCAGCTGGGGTGGTGGCCTTTCCCCCGTGCTGCCTGCCTGGCTCTTGAGTTTGAAACTTTGCAATAACTCACTTATTTGAGAAATTGGAGGAGCCAGATGGGGGAGGAGATCAGCCCTTTCTGTATTTGTGATTTTCACCAAGCATGGCAGGACCAGACCAGCAGAAACTGGAGCAAAACCACCCGTTTCCCCTCCCTGTTCCCCTTTATGCCCATCCCAGCAGGGCTTGGTCTCGTGTGTGAGGCTCTGATCTCACCGGAGACCTCCCAAGCTCCTGGGATCAGCTTGCTCCGATCTCCAGGCGAAGTTCAAAGCTTTCCCTTCGCTCCTGCCTGCAGCCACGGGGTGTTTAATGTGCAGCCGGCATTCCCCGCACGCTGGTGCCCTGGATGTGAACCGCTGCTTTTCAGCTCTGTCTGAAAAGGAGCCGTCTCGGGGCCTTGCCTCCTAATTGTGGAGGAGGTGAACATGAAAAAGACTCTGGCTGTGTTTAATGCAGGCAAAGGCGGCTGCTCTGGAGGCAGAGCCTTCGCCCAGGCATCCTCACAGCAGGGTGGTACCCGACCCGGAGCTCTCATCCCGGGGTTGGTGAGAAACCTTCTGCCTGGTGCTATTCCAGCTGCCGGGCTGGGTTTTGGGCTGGCAGGTCAGGCGGGAGGGGTGGAAAAGACCTTTTTCTGGAAGCTGGAGAAGGTGATTGCTGCTCTCTAGATGTTAGGACTTGAGGGATGCTGATGGGTCCTGCCAGAGCTGGGTGTGGTACCCCCATACCACACCAGTACTTGCCTTTCTAGGCACTTGGTAGCCCATCTGACCGTGTGTAGGGATGCTTGGTGGTCCGGTGGCTTCAGGTGCGGGCGAGGGGCACTCCTGCTCCTCTGTTTCTCAGTGCTGGGCTGAATTGTGCAGCGGGGTGAGAGTAAAGCAGCGTTTCCTCATCACCCAAGGGCTTTGCTGGGCTTGGATGGGGCTGGAGGGGGGGATGGATGGGAGGAGCTGGGACTCCACTAACCTGATTAACCAGGTTAAAAACCAACCTTGCAAAAATCCAAGCCGTCTAGCTGCAACCTCCTCCCGCCCTCCCAGGGCACGGCTGGTCCTGAGTGGGAACCCCCCACCCAGCCTCACGCCCCCGCTCCCCTCCTGCATCCGAGAGCAGCCAGGCGTGGTGGGGAGGTGGGATGCAACGGCGGGAATCCTGCCTCCGGCTCCCAGGACCGGGTAAGTGTCACCCCCCCGGAGCACCGCGGCCGGCTTCGGCCCCACTCCCCCTCCCTGGCAGACCCCCAGCC
>VZTV01095191.1:0-17536 GCA_013400875.1 Anhinga rufa
CACCAATCACTTACAGGAAAGTTGGGCAGTGATGGCAGGATTGGGAGAAGGCAGCCAAGAGCCTGCCAGCAGCTTTGAGTGTAGGATTGGTACGATAGTGAATAGCTGGGGTAGAAGAAGGAAAGAGCCTAGACTATGGATTGATGCTTTTGCAGAACTGGTACTGGCAGTCTGCAGAAGGCAGAGACCAACTTAGGGATGACCAAGCCCTTGCAAGAAAAGCACAGAACAGGTCAGCCAAACTGTTAACTTGAGCACAAAACCACGTTGGAAGTTCTGGCTGGAGCCTCGACATGTGTGAAACCCATNTGAAACCCCTCCCAACAGAGAGAGCCTGCATGTGGCCTGTGCGTTGCCTATGTCCCATTTATACCTCTTCTGAGGTTGTGAATGGGTTGATGCATAGACCTTCTCCAGTTGGTTACTGAGGTGTGGATTTCACCCATGTTTCCTGCTGGTTTTAAGCCTGCTCCATCCCATTATGTTGTTACATGTGTTTTGCTTGAGTGGCACGGAGGTTTATTATTATCTAGAAAAATGAGTCTTTTATGTCAAATTTCATTCATTTAGATTATCATTATCACTTATGTGTGATAGTCATCTAGTTCTCAGCGTCTTTCCCAAATTTCAAAAAATTTTGCATAAACAGAATCATCTACCACCTGTGCCCTGCTGCCAGGCAGAAACCTAGTGGCATAAAAATAACCACACTTCTCTGTGCACCAAAACACTCCCTTAGACCCCCATGCCCAAACTGTCCTTAGCATTTTGGTCTTGAGCAGAAGGTGGACTGGATTTCTCATCTCCCGTTTCCCCAGAGAGAAACCTGACACAAAGCTTTGGAGTAACATATTTGCTACTAATGAGACCTTGTCAGGTATACATAATATAGCAGTATAATAAATTGGTGTGTTCATCCACAGACTTGTAGTTCAGCTGAAAAATCCCTTGGAGATCACTGAACAAGCAGCACAAGTTTCCCCTGCCTACCTGAACTGCTCTGCTGGCCCTGTGAGAGAGAAGCACATAGTAAACAGAGGAATCTGTACAAGTGTGTGTACAATCCTGTGTGGAGCGATGAACTGTCAGTACAATAATCTTATACCCATCTAAATTCTGCCTTGGCTGATACTCATTTATTCATGCTTTCCTCCTGGATTTTAGAGGGCCATAGGGCCTGTTTGCCAAAGGGCTGAACTCCCAGATCTTTTAGGGGTGCAGTGTTACTGCATGGCAGGCTTTGCATACTTCCTCATCTGGAAGGTTTTGCAGAAATCCAAAGAATTTGTAATAGAAAATGTGGAGCATGTCTAAGGCTAAAATGGCTTTGAAATATTTAGATGCCAAGATGGGTGTGATGTATGCCTCTGACCATGCCTGGGTCTCCATTCGTCTGGAAATATAGACTGTCTGACCCTGTGCCCTCATAGACATTCTCTCTAAGGCTAAAAGGATTGGGACATTTCAGCCCTGATTCAGCAAATTACCCTGTTCAGAAAAGCACTTGAGCAAATGTGTAAAGCTGAGAAAGAGTTTAAGTGCCTTGCTGAATCTTCTGCATTTTATTTAATGTCTCAGTGAAGGTATATTCAGAATGACTGTGGGGTGGCCACCTCCAGGTTTAACAGGAGACACTTAAGCTATACAGTGGGAGAGTGACATATATCATACAAACTTAAAGAGCCCCTTCAGCAGAGCAATTGTGCTCTGAAAAGACATGAAAATCTCTCCAAACAACAGCTTAATCATCAGTGCTTGCCAAGAAGTGAAAACTCCAGCTGAAGAAATTCACTTGCAGCTTGACAATATTATAGCATCGAGGGTACAGGCAGCTCTCTTACATGCCCAACAATCGTTTTCCTACACAGGATGAAAAAAGCAGCTGTGTGCTTTCAGAAGTATGCCAGTCTTGCTTATGCCACGACTGCTACATCTGTGGTTGAAGTGGAAGAGAATAACAGAACACTTCTAAGAAAACCAAAAGTGAAGACTTTGCTCTTCTAGTTCCTACGGCAACTCAGAATACCTGTGGCTGGGTTGTCTGACAGAAGCGGCTGGCTGTGTGCGGGCTCTGGAAGAAAGTCTTTGCTCTTTAATTTGCAGACCGCATGCCCTGGGGTACAGAAGAGGAATAAAGGCAGGCTGCTGTAATGGGTACAATATTGGTGCATTGGTGTGGCGCTGTGTCTGGGTGACTTGGTGGTGGGATAAGCAGGATGCTTGGTGTGTGGGTGCAAGGCAGCTCGGGGGTGCTGGGCTTAGGGAACTCCACAGATGGGTGCTATCAGGGCTGTTTTTGTGTTGTGTCAGCAGCAGAGAAGACAGGGAACAGTCTGCTGGGGTAGAGGTTATCTGTAGTCAGTCTGTTGGTCTATGTCATGAGGGTGCTACAAGGTGCAAGTTGAAGCTACTCTTTGGCAGAAGGTGTCATTGTTCTCCTCTGCCTGATTTCAGGGTCACCACTGGTGACACTCAAGCCTTCTTCCTTCTTTTTATAGAATCATAGAATGGTTTGGGTTGGAAGGGACCTTTAGATGCCATCTAGTCCAACCCCCCTGCAGTGAGCAGGGACATCTTCAACTAGACCAGGTTGCTCAGAGCCCCGTCCAGCCTGACCTTGAATGTTTCCAGGGATGGGGCATCTACAGTCTCTCTGGGCAACCTGTTATTTTCCTTCCAACAGATAAAGTTCCCAGCTCTATAGAGACTTTCAAATAGGAAATTTTTAATCCAGATTTTTTTTTCCAGCAAAATTTTCATATTCTTGTGTTCCTTGTGCCAAAATCCAGCAAATGTTTTGTGAATACTTTGCAGAAGAAAAATTGCCCAGTTATTGTGGAAAGCAGGATAACTGCTTATGAAACAAGATAAACTCTAGACTAAAGTCACCTTGCCCAGTGCCCAGACTGAAAAGTCATGCAAAAGTGAGAGAGTTCATCTGCATGGGTTGTAGCCACGTGAGAGCTCAGGTTACAGCCCAAGCAGCTGGAGAACTTGCATTGGCTGTTATGGTGGAAATACCAGTTGTCATTTTGTGGGATTAAAAAATATTTACTCATTTGTTTCTGAACAGAGAATCAGGTAAATCTGGAGCAATTATCCTGTCCAGAGTTTGTAGTGCCGTAGCAATGCTGGTACCAGCCATCAAGCTCCCTGGCCAGAGGTCAGATCCTCGCAGGGCCAGGGAGTAACTATAGACACAGATTGCAGTGTGGTGACTTCCAGTAGTGGAGACAAGTGCTTGCACAGCTGGTCCGTGCGACATGGGAGGGAGCCAAGAGAAAAGGGTGGATAATTCCCTTTTTTGAGTAAAGGTTTCCTAAGCAGAGCAGGTGTAATTTGAGGCATTTGAAACTGTGTTTTAATAACAGTTAAATCACCTGCTCATCAACACACAAAAAAAAGCTGGGTATATCTGCTTATTTTAGGGTTAGTTTGTTTACTAGCATGGTCTGTGGAAAGACCTTTTGTTGTTTGGCAGTGTCCCTCCAAGCGAAGACTCTTGGAATGTGGAAAAGAGCAGCTCTGGGCCAGTCTCATAATTTTCTGCAGACTTAAAGAATTTACACTATGGTAAATATTTTCACACAAAATTTAGAATTTCACAGACAGTTTTCATTCAAATTTGGAACAAATTGGCAATGCTTGCGGTTAAGAAAATATTTTTATTTCCTTTAGCAGACAGTTCTTTTCTATTTAAAATGTCTTAATAAAACCTTGTGAAGCATCTGTAGGTGGAGCTGAGAGGATCATGACCAACTGTTTTTTGTTTTATTTTGTCTGAAACAGGAAAATGGTAGTGATAAAATAGCTTTGGGCTCCTGTCCTGAGAAGTAGGGTTTGCATTGACAAAGGTCTGCTGGTACTGGGGGCTTTGCCATGCTCTGAAGTTTGCATGACCGAGCTCTCAGCTCCAGCTAGTTCTGTGAGCTGTAGATGTATCTACAAGGATATTATCTGCTTATGATTGACTAGGAGAGAAGCTTTACCACTGGAGGTAGTCTTATTAGAAGACAAAATGAGAAGGTAGCCTAACCTAAATAGATTGATACTCTGCACAATCTCAGTCCTCTGCTGAAGAACACAGGCATGTAATAGTCTATTGTTACAATTTTATACAATGGAACCAAAACTTTAATTCATTTAAACAGTTTTCTGCTATGGCAAATTCCTTGGGAAGATTTTGTCTGCAGTGTTTGGAGGGGAAAATCAGTGCTTGAGGTGTATATGCTTTATTCTTTCAAGAAGAATCTAGATCTGCATTTAAGATGATGAGGAAGTCTGCACATTATTCTCAGGACTGTCATTATCTACAATGATTTTGGGCATTGATCCACAATTTCCTATGTTCAAAGTAATACATTTGTTGAGTATTGGATTGTTTCAGTGTTCTGGGAATTGGTTCATGTGACTGATTCTCTCTTGCTGAGTTAGCGGCTCCAGGCCACGGGGACTGCTGGGTGGGAGGAAAAGATTATTCCACATCTACTCACTAGACCAACAAAACTTACATTTTGGTCTGAATGCATCCTTATTCTTATGTAATTACTGCATGTATCTGTGAGCAACCAAACTGAACAGAGGTCTAAATACGTGTGTCTGTGTGTGTACATAAGTGTGTGTATTCCTCTCTCCTTACAACTTTAGGAGTACATTTGGGGACAGCTTTGGCTCTTCAGTCAAAGAGCAGCTACCTGAAGCCTTGCTGGCTGGTTTTGCAGTATAAAAAAACACATCAAGAGAGCACTGAATTTATTCTAAGTGTAACTTGAGTTACACATGCGTCTTCTCAAGCAATGAATCACATGTAAAGCACTCTTGCTCTCCAAGAATTTCAAACTCAAACGCAGTGTCTATTTTTCTAGAAGCAACACTTCCTCAAACTCGGCACAACCCAACCCCAACAGCCTCTGTGTTACCCTTGTGTGGGGACCTGGTAGTGCTCTCCCCCCTTCTCAGAAAACAGAACTCTTTTGCATGCTCAGAGAAAAGAAACCTGGAGATAACTATGTGAGGCACCTGCGATGCTGGTTTGAATCAGAATATCTTGGAGTTTTGCAGGATGAATTGGCTGCCCCCTCTTAGCATCTTAGTTTGAGTCACATTTAGGTGAAACTATTACTTGGTCTTACTAGCTATTTGGTGTTTAGATTTATGATTAATATTGAATTCAGGTAGGGAAGGTTTGCTGGACATTGCTTTTGAGAGTGTTGAGATAAATGGGTCTGGCTTGGTGCTGATGTCCCTGCGGCACTGCTGGGTGGGCTGTGGGCTCAGTGCTATGGCCATGAGCAAGGCAGTGACTCAGCCGGCTGTCGCAGCTGAAGACTGCTAGCCAAACAAAAGGTCTCTGGGTTGCAAGTAGCCCACGAGCTGCTTTTGGCTGCCTCTGGTTACAGCTTTAGTCTTTCTGGGCTCTGTCATTGTGCCTTTAACTTGCTGTGTGACCTTGCAGAAGGTGCTTACATATGTAAAATGCATGTTCCAGACAGCTTCTTGCCATAACTGCCTGGTGGGGTTCACAGGGCAGTCATCTCCATTTTTGCTGGGGTATATGCTTTCTCCTGTGTACCTCCACCATAGGTCTGACCTTCCTTATCGTGAATGTGCATTACCTGATTCTAATAGGAGTTGCCTAGACCAAGTTTACATTCATAATTAAAGTCCACAGCTGTTTAAAAATAAAAGGAAGAAGAGGAGAGACTACAAAAAAAATTAAAAACCAGGTAGAGTCCCTTGGCCAGAATGTAATTTTTGACAGTGAAAGAGCTTTCACGGTGCCAGGCAAGCAGCTCATGAATAAAGCAGCTGAGTGAGTCCACACTAGCTGGGGAAAGAATGAATTTTTTATCAAGAAATCCTGTTAACATATTTATGTATTGATTTATTGGTACCATAAGCCTTTGGATCAAGGCATAAAACATCAGCGTTTTTGTTTTTTTCAGTCTCCAGCTCTGTAAGGCTGGAGAAGGGGAGAAACAAAGGGAAGGATTTGCTTCTATTTAAACTTGGCTGAATTAACATTATTACTGCATGCAATGACTATAGTTAAAACATGTTCACACACGGCTAGTGGTATTGTAGCAAAATTAAAATGCTGCCAGCTTCTAGGATTTTAGCGAGAGTCTTCTGGTATTTGGGTTGATTATTTGCATTTGTATGCTTTCCTCTGAAAGCCCAGCTCCTGGATTTATGCGCTTGAGAGTATTATAGCTCCCTTCTTCTCTTATTTGGGACTTTCTAACTCTTGTCATTGGAAAGAAAAGCTAGAAAATTTGAATCTTTAAAGTATCAAAAACCAAAGGGCTAATTATCTAGGTGTAGGTATTTATTTTTGCTTTTTTCAAACAGTGATGCCCTCTGCTTGAGGTTTCCACCTGGATTTCCTACCCCATGGAAAATGATGGGAGCTTTGCCCTCTTGTTTGATGTTGTGAAGATAGCTTTTGAGCTGCCTTTCCTTCTCTGTTTTTACTGCCCATTATGTGAAAGGGGTTTCTCTTCCTAGAACAGAGGATGCACATCGTTCCGGTCTGTGTAGGGGGCAGATGTGCTTCACCTTATATTTAGGGTACCCGTATGCCCACTGAGGAAGCATAAGGCACATGTATCACACTTGTTGCCTGAGCGTTGTGTGTTTTATTGTCAAACATGCTGTGGGTGTTGTTTTGGGACCTGCAGGTGTCAGGGCAGCCCTGCAGGGCGTGGGGATGAGCAGGTGGAGAGGGATAGCTCAGGGACTGGATGGAAGTGGCATGGCTGCATCAGGGCAAAGGATAGCCTGCCCTATGGAGAAGCAGCAAGAAGGCTTTTTTCATCTCTGCAGAGGACTTTCTCAGCCTGCAAAACAGAGGTTTCTCTGTCAGAACACTGGGCAGGACTCCCTCAGAGCTGTGCTGCTGCAGGGCGTGGATGGGCACCGTTGCCTGATGTGAAGGCATGGGGCAGGCAGGACTGCTACGGTGTTTCCTGCTTTAGGTATGTTTAGAGGCGGGGAAAAAGCACCTTTCCCAATTATTGTGGCTGGTGTGATGTTAAAGCCATTGACAGTAAGACAGTGGCTTCTGAGAACACAAAGTGATAAATGAATGCAAATTAATTTATGATTTCAGGGGGATTTTTCAGAAATCAAACTAACCCCTCTTGTCTTCTGCTCAGGTATGAGTTGCCGCTGCGTTGAATGCTACAGCACTGTGGCTGCTGGTGCATAGCCTATGCATAGCTGGTGCTGCCAAGGCTTGTAGAGTCTGGTTGTGTGTGGTCTCAGGCCAGGAGTAATTTGCTTTTTGTTTGCAGGGTATGAAATACTTTGGATTTAATTTTGATCCTGGTGGTGAAAAGCTCTGTGTTCCGTTCCTCTAAACAGCAAGTGGCTGTGGGGCTGGATGCAAGTGACTTCCATTTTGGGAGCAGAAGGATTATCTTTGTTTCAGAACATTGTAAATTTTAGTGTCATGAGACTCAAAGAATTTTCACATATTTTTCATCCGATGCCCACTTGGGAACCAGGAGTTATGGATGGATCTGAGAGGTAACTGGGAGATTTGAACAAGGCGGATTGTTATTACAGCAGTAAAGTGGACTGACCTCTATCCTGAAGGTAAAAAGGAAGAGTGGAATAACTCTAAGACCTTCTGTGAAGAGAGAGAATCTTCTCAGAAACACTGATTTGAGTGTAGATGTACCAGGAGTTTAGAGTGCCTCCTCCCAGAATGTTCAGCTCTCAAACAGGCGTAAACCCAGGACTTGATTGCCTTTGGCCAAGGTTCCATGTTAAAAGGAGCACAGAGGCCCATGGGCTCTCCGAATACTTTTCTTACAACTGCTGGCCCTCAAGACAATAGGTACCCCATCATAAAGGGCCCCCAGAAAACACATTGTCTGCCATGAAATCTTTCCTGGTGTCCAAAACTGACTTGGGACCTACCATAAAGGCACAGGAGGCACAATTATAACATGGTCTATAACAATCTCGAGTTTTTAGCTGGACCTCATATGGACCTTAGGGCTTCCTGAGATCCTGTCCATCCTATGGCCACATGTGGAAACCTCCAGCTAAGGAGTTTTCCTCAAAGCACACATAAGCAGATAAAACCACAAGAAGCAGTGTTTAAGCCTCACCCCAAATTCCCCTGCAGCTTGCTGGGTTCTTCCATTTTAATTCACCCCCTCTACATAGGTTACCTGCTCTGAATGACCTGAACCACTGATCCCAGATGGAAAGATGCTTAGGTGGGTTTTGAACCCCAGTCCAATCTTGTCTCCCTGTACGTAGCACGTGTGGGAGTGTGATTTGGGCTGACCACTAATTTCACTAACTAACCCATTTTAGTTTTATCCTTCACACAGATGAGCACACCAGGCAGGTGCTTTATCATCTCCCTCCTGGGGGTGGTACAACCCCTGAGTGTCGGTCGGAAATGCACCTCTCTGCCAATTTAATTTTGCTCAGAAGGGTCAATCGCCAGCACTCCCCCATGTCCGGCTGTCATGTCCCTGCAGAGCTGAACACCAGATGCTCTCTGCAAATGGACCGTAACATCTGAAAGTCAGTAACTAAAGTTATTGGACTGACTTTGTGCCAAGATTGTATTTAAACTAGATCTGGGAGAAAAAAAAAAAAAAAGGCTTTTTTTTCAGATTTTGGTATTTTATATAAGTCAGCACATTGGGTCAGGACTTGAGAGATGGGACTTCTCTTGCTGGTCTGCTGGGAAATGTGGAAGCAGCTCGCCTTTCACCTGGCTGTGACCCAATTTCAGCTTCTGTATCGCTGGGGATAGCAATAGAGACCTCCTCAGTGCAGGGCTTGGTGGTGTTTCTGGGTGAAAAAAGCTATACAAGACTAAAAATATGAAAGCCTTTTAAAAAATGTATTTGGTTTTCTTTTTCTTCTTGTTTTCAGTTAATCCAAAGAGATGTGGGGGAAAAAAGTAGGAAAAAAAGGAGAAAAATTAATCTTTTTGAAAAGTAATATATTTCAATACCTTTTTGGTAACTGAATAAATGGAATAGAGAAAAAATATTTCACAGCTCTACTGAATGAGATGTTAAGGTATGACTTTCTCAGGTTGGTGAGGAAGATGCTATACTCCTCCTCAGCTCTTTCCAGTATGTTATAGATGGGAGACTGAGGCCCCTTCATTATCTCCTTAGACCCTTGGACTTATTTCTGAAGGTTGCAATATTTTAAGAAGTTTACACAAACCCCTCCAGTCCCCTTTTGTGGTCATCTTTGTTTAAAATAAAACCTGAAATACAATGAAGCTCTTTGATGTCCTGCTAGATTTTAGGTTTGAGTTTATCTTTTTAAGGGGGAAGCCAAGTGTCTCTCATGCTCTAATCTGACAAATACATTGGCCAACACTCCACCAGGTTGGATTTTGGGCCAGAGGTATTTTCTCCAGGGCTTTCAGCAGAATGGGGTCCAGAATTTTCACCAGGGATTTTGCTTACAAATACACTGCAAATAATAATGAGTATTTCTTAATTACAATAGGCAAAGCTTATGCTTGACCACAGCTATGCATTCAGGGACTTCAGATGTGGGTTAGATTTGGACTTGAACCTATTAAGTTCATATGAGGCCTGTATACCTTATTCTTCACCTGTGAAAGCACTTTGCACTTTTCATAAATGAAGATCAACACTTTGGGTTATTATGGTAATGTGGACTATGTGGCATCCCAGAGAAGTGACTGGTTTAAATGTCATTTGAGTGTGTGACTTTTTGTGAATAGAGTAGGTCATCATTGATTCCACAGATTGAACTCAGAATGGCTTTTCTCAGCAAATTTGGGTTTTCTGCCCTTATACCTTCTTGTGCAAGGTCTGCCTGTCCCTGATGAAGAGCTCAGCAGGCATTACTTAGTGCCTAGAGAAAATGTGCTGGGTGAGGCAGGGCTCCATGTGCTCGTTGTACATGCTTTTAATATTTTTGGCTTTGTTCTTAGTAGTTTCTGTGTTCACCTAATCCTAAGAATAGGAACAGATAGAAATAAATCAACCATAAATAGCGTCACTAATTAACAGAAGTAGCGAGGAGTGAATAGTGAGTACTCAGATGAAGGGTAAATAGAGTTCATCTCTCAAAGGCAGCTGAGAGATTTCCTCAATGCAAAAGCACTTATCTTAGAGAAGATTACACTTTAATTGCCCCAAATAAGTCAGGCTCTGCCATTGATTAGATTAAAGTGAGTAAACTCTAGGTGTACTATACATTTTGATTAAAAACATGGTAAAGAGCTAATGGTCTGTGGTGTTTCAGCTTTGGCTGTATCTGTCAAATTAGATCCCTTCTTTACTGAACCCCACTCTGGAAACATTTCCAAAGGATTACGTGTTAGCCCATTAATTGCTTGTTTTTCACATTGATGGACAATGTGCTGAGCAAAGTGGTGGCAGAATTTCTTCCTTGGGGATCCGGGGCAATTGCCTCAGGGTTGCTACTTCTGTCAAAAATGGCTGAAAGAAGAAACTTATGTAAGCCGCAGAATGGCTTCTTGTTCAGAGGCAAAGAGAGTTGTTTTGTTGCTCTACTGGTAAAAAAGTGGAGCAACTCTAAGTCTAAATGGGTTTCTAACAGCTTGAGAGCCCAAAGCAGTGTCTTGGCACAGCCAGGGAACCCTAGCTGGAGATCTGTTAGTAGAAGTAGCCTAGACATTGTTCTGGGATTTGTTACTCAGGTTGGTGCTGGTACACAGTAGGATGGTCTGTGACTTTACAATTCTGTAGATGCTGCTCTTAAGGTCTCATTTAAACCTTCAAAGTCAACAGAATTTTGGCTGCCTTTAGGCACTGGCAGAGAGGGCTCTGCTGAAGGGAATTCAACCCTGAGCCATGAAGCTTGGAATGTGTTTTCTTAGCTCCAGCTGTGAGCAGGAGTGAGTTTGTATTGTGGTGCTGTACCCATGGAGGTGCACGTGCAGAAGGGGGTCTGCCGTGCAGGGTTAGTCCCCACTGCATGGGCAGTGCCTGGCAGCTGGCTTGCACTGACATCCTACCCTGTGCAGTGGTGTCCTGAGTGCAAGTCAAAGTTATCAGGAAGTCTGTATAATTCATATTAATTATAGGCGTACCATAAAGTCAGTGTGTTCACACGTGGGTCTGCGGTGATAGAGTTGACCTGGTGTAGCCTTGTGTGTGACATTCCTGAGCCCTCTCTTTCTCCCAATATAGGAATAAAGGGACTGCAAGTGGAGACAGTGATGATTTTGGGAGAAGGGCAAAGAGAATGATGGTGTTTTGATCAGAAACCGGGAAATCAGAACCTGAAATGAGATTTATTTTTTTTTTTTGCTTAGGTTCATTGCAGCACAACAGTCTCCCGTCAGGGTATCCAGTCCCTCCCATGTGCCACCCAGTACTTTCTTATAGCAAATGTCTTTGTTGTTCTGCTACTTTTGTGTTGTCCAGGAGGATTTAATCAGGTTCAGCAGTGTTTAATAGGTTATTTGAATAAGTTATTTAAGCATGTGCTATCACTGCCTGACTTGCTTGGACCTTGGCATGGGCTGAATGGGGTTGTGGGCAGTGTGGAGTGGTGGCAGGTCTCTGTTTGCACCAGCTAGGAGAAGCTGTCAGTTTTGGATTGCAGATCTGTCAGGTCTCAGACTCACTCTTGGGGCATGGCCTTAGTGTGCCAATTTGCTGGCTGCTGGTTGGTGGCACACATGCCTAGGTATGTGGGAATCCCTTATCCCTCTTGCCACATGGAATACAGATTTAGGTTGTGTTGCAGAAGCCAGAGGAGTGCGGGAGGTTGTAGGCAGCTGTGCTGTCTGCTTAGAGAAAAGAGGGGGGCAGGATTTTGGGGATTATTTTGTGTTTGATTTGCTCTAATTTGCAGTCTGTAATTCTCCTCAAACCTAAGATTTGTCTCCCGCTGAACAGAGGCAGTCACTTGCCTGTTCACGAGGCTGTGTGTAAACCAAATTTCAGTTAATTGTGTGTTTGTGTCGTGGTTTAGCCCCAGCTGGCAACTCAGCCCCACATAGCCGCTCTCTCACCCTCCCCCCAGTGGGATGAGATAAGAACAGTTTAATAACTGAAATATAATAATAATATTAAATTGTAATGAAAAGGTAAACAATGAGAAAGAGAGAGAGAGAGAGAACCCAGGAAAAACAAGTGATGTAACTGCTCACTTCCTGCCGACTGATGCCCAGCACATCCTCAAGCAGTGATCATAGCCCCCCAGCCAACTCCTCCTAGTTTATATACTGACCATGACGTCATATCCCTTTGGCCAGTTTGGGTCAGCTGTCCTGGCTGTGCCCCCTACCCTTCTTCTTGTGTACCCAGCTTCTTGTACACCCGACAGAGCATGGGAAGCTGAAACATCCTTGACTAGTGTAAGCACTACTTAGCAACAACCAAACATCAGTGTGTTATCACATTGTTCTCATACTAAATCCAAAACACAGCACTATATCAGCTACCAGGAAGAACTAACTCTATCCCAACTGAAACTGAGACAGTTTGTTATTTTGGGATTCCAGCACCGGGATCTTGTCACTGATGCAAACCATGATCAAGCAACCCTGGTAGAAACTGCACAGGCTTCCCTTCCTTGGGGGCCCCTGGGTCTTTTTTCTGCAGGGGCTGTCATAGTTTTCCCAATAACTCCCTGCTGCTGACAGGAGCATGGCTGGCAAGGAAGTGCTGTGGAGTATTTACATGCTCCTTCCCCTACCAAACCAGCTCCTGCTCCCTTTGATCAGCCCTGTTTGAAGTCAGCAGCGTGTGGGATTTGGCCGTGAGGCTGGCAGGCTGTGAGGCTCCCCTGGTGATGTCCCAGCCATGAGGAGTGCTGAGCTGAAAGTAGGCAGGGTCCCTGGAGAGCCAGCATTGTGCTGCTGGGCTGGGGATGGGCTGGAAGAAGGATGTCAGAGCAGGCAGGGCTTTGCTGACCATTTCGTGGTGATGGGGTGGGGCTGGCTGGAACCAAGCTACTTCTGGTCTTGCAGCAGCAAGAAGCTCCAGCAACGTGAGAAATTCATCTCAGGGCAGCCAGGCACAAGGGCTCTGCCTCCCTGCATGCCCTGAGAACGAGCCATGGCCAGGGTTGCAGAAAGGAAGATGAAAGGTAATATAAAAGCATTTCTGGTCTCTGCAGCACATTGCAAGCAGCAGTAGGCTGCTTTCAAGTCAATTGTTTCAAAACATATCTTTAAATTAATTAATAATTAGATGCAGCTGCCATCTTGTTAACATAATGAAGCAGTGGCCTAACAGGTCTCTGTCTGAGAGAAAAAAGTGAGTACTAATTCCGGCTGTTCTTTGGTGTTGGATAAGTCACGAAAGGCTTGGTTGTGGGAAGTTTCTTGTGCTTTACTGGAGTACACTCTGTTCTCTTTGGCTGTATTAGGAGCTCAGGGCATTAATCTCTCTGCATGACAAAAGCCTTTTAGCTTCTGCATTTGTTATAGATGACAGTATTCACCCACCTATCTCAGTACAGAGGTGGCCGTGCTGTCACTGCTCGGGGATGTCAGCAATGTGCTAGGTGCTGCATGAAAGGGAGGAGAGAGCCCCTAGGTGCTTAAAGCCAGCTGTGCAGAGAGTCAACATACAAAGGTTGTGCTTTGGCATCCAGCTGTGACCTGGGCGCTCTTGCTGAGCAGTGGCATCAGCCCCCAGGGTGGAGGATGAAGCAGAGTCACATGGAAAAGGCTAGAAGGATGCTGTTGGGGATTTGGGTTAGACTTTTAGCTAAAAAAAAAAAAAAGGTACAGCTGTCTATAGGCATGGTAGGTGCATCTTCATACAAGTGCCAAGTCAGGGAGTGGAAGCAGCTTCGAGCTAAGCAGAGGTTAGGCAGAGGGAGCCATGGCAGCTGGGCTTGTTGGGAAGAGCACTCCAGGTGCCAGGCAGTTTATACAGGCTTTAGATGCCTGAGGTACAGATCTCTGGGTCTCCACTGTGACCCTGAAAGTGTCCTTTAGACTTCCTGTGCCTCAGTTTCCGACTGTGCAGCACCTTGCCTGTGGGAGTCTTGTGCTGTCAAGTTTAAGGGACATGAGCTGCCAGGGCACTCCTGAAACAAGGCTTCAGCTTGACGTGGGCACTGTTCAGGGAGTGCTTGTGAAGAGCGCTGTGGCTATTACTAACCAGTGGATTCCTTGGCTCCTGAGCAGCGAGGGAGCCGTCCCATAAGCCCTTACTGTATTTGAATGTAATTTGACACATTGTGACAAGTATTTAATTTCTCCTCTTCCCTGTTGGGTTAGACCTGTGGTTAGGATCAAGTAGCACTGACAGTCAGCCAGGCATTACACCAGTGAAATGTTTGAGCTGGAACATAAAATTTGATTTGATCTCTTGGCTCATCCTGCTTAATGAGCAAGCCTGGAGCTGGGCCACAGCCCAAGCCCCAGCAGCTCTGCGGGTGGAGGGCTGCCTCCTCTGCTCAGTGCAGCCAGAGGTGTCTGAGGGACTCGGGGGGGCTTTCCCTAGAGGAGAGGAGTTTGGTTTTCCTGGCAGTGAAGAGGTTTGATTCATTAAAGCATCTCACCATGTCAGACTGTGGTTGGGTACAAGCATGCTTGGGAGCACTGGGAGGGATGCTGCATGTCTGTGAAGGCTCTGCTTTCTCGGAAAAGGTTTTCTGTTGACCCTTTTGCCTGGAGTTTTGCCTTCTAGTTTGTCCTGGATCCCTGTGTGCAAGGCAGAGCAAACCGAGTGAGTCCCTGCCCTGCCCTGAGCATAAGGGGGGGTCTAGAAAATACTCAGAGGAGCGTGGTTAATTAGTTGTATTTCAGCACATTTCATTTTTAAGGCCTTTGATCATGGCATGGAATTGTGGATCTGTCTCCAAGTTTGGGCTTCAAATGAATAAATAAATGATAAACGATCATTTGGCAGCAATGAACCTGCTGCACTCTTTTTGCATGTTTGTGTGGTTTCCTTTCTCCCATCTGTTCCCTTCCTGCAGCTCTGCCTTGGGGGTTGGCTCTCCAGCCCCTCTTGCCTGGCTGATGGCAGTCCTCAGCCTTGCTGAATGGGATACGCCTGCTCCAACCAGAGACATGAGGGCTGCCACCTCAGTTGACAAAATGAGAATTGAAGAACAGCCTTTAAATATAAAAACATGGCTTTTGCTCTGGTAATCCCAGGAGAGCAGGCTGGGGCTGTACCAGGCACTTCCCCCATGTGTTGGGGAAGAAGCACTGAGGACAAGTGTCCTTGTTTCCTCCGAACCCATCTGTGGAGATGCGGTGCAGGAGAACAGGGAAAGGAAATAGCTAAAAGCAGAGAGAGAGGAATAGTAAGACAAAACAGTGAATGAAGAAGTGGCACTGCTGGGGTGGGATGACAGGTGTTGCAAAAGGCATTAAAAAACCATAATGAAAGATTGGGCTGCACAGAGTTTTCACTGTCTTCCTGCTCTCATTTTCCCAGCCTGTTTTCTCTTCAGAGTCACTTGTCTGTCATGTGCTGATTTTGCCTTTAGCAGGGGTGGTTTGTGGTGAGGTTAGTTAGTGCCTGTTCCTCTCGGGTGACTCACTGATCAACTGACATAGGTATTTCTGAAGATGTTCACTATTTGGAGAAATGCTTGTCATGTGTTTGATCTGGAGCATGTTCCTTGAGGAAGAATTTGTGCAGATATGCCCCATATTAAAAATGCCTCAAGGCATTTACTTGCATCAGTGTTATAAATGTTATTACCTGTAAGAAATGTTATGTTGTTGGTCACCCACATCACATGTTGGCTTTGCTTGTTTATCGGGTGACTTCCACTTATGCAGAGACATTTTGAGGTGGCATCAAGTGCATGCATGGCTGAAATAAAGCACATTTAAAACACTTATTTCTGTGAATCCTTCTGCAGGCAAAATTACACTTGCAAATATGATTGGGAATAGTGACCAAAAAGCACCACAGATAATAAGTAAAAGGCACTGATATCAGAATTAATGTATTTTTTGCAAGTTGGTGTTTGAGAGCGCTTCTCTGCAGTCTCTGCCAGCCACTGCGGTTGGGCAGGTAGGTGAGCTCTGCGTTCATGTTACTCTTTACCCTCTATGGGAGGAGGAGGAGAATGTCTTTGGGCCTTTTCTTTTTCCTTCCCTTTCCCCTCTCTTACACCTGACATCAGATTCTCAAATTGCTGCATTCTTCACTCACAAGAGAAGAATTTGCATTTTTCTGTGCACTTGGCTTCAGTAAATGGCCATGTGGCATTTTACTTTTCAGCACTTCCTTAAAGAGCTCCCTTGTGGTTGATGAATGCAGAAACTTTGTCATAAACTAAACCACCCTTCCCACCCCTTAATCTAGACCGCTGCTTACTCAGGGAGCCTCAGACGGGTTTTGATGACAGAAAGCCCAAAGTGCTGAGTAAGCAGGTGTGGAATGGCAATCACTCTGAAGATGCCTCGTTTTCTTGCAGACTTCTTGTCTTCTGCTCTGTGTGTATGCACAGATTCTGGGCATGGTGCCATGCTCTGCCTTAATTGCAGCACAGATTAACGGAAGGCTGTGGTTCCCTCCCGTTGTTGTGTGTCTCAATTCAGATGTAAATATGACACTGATGCTCAGCACTTGGGAAGTTAGAATTGAGGTAGGGAGGGAGGAGGCTGGTTTAGAAAGCCTGCAGAGAGGCAGGTCACTTAAAAGTGAGTTTTGACCCTGCAGCTGGGTCAGCCTGGAGTTGTGGAATTAGGTGAATCTTCTCACTGGAGCTGATGACAAATCATGGTGTGGATGGTGGGACAATCAGCTTGGTTCATCAGTTCTTTTGCTGGCATTTCAACTGGTTAACATAACAGAGCTAACCAGTACATCAGTGTTGGAGAGCCCTATGGACATCCACAGGGAATCTCCCCTGTGCGTGCTCTGCTCTGCCGCTTCTGTATGATATTTTGTTAATGAGGTGAATTGATATTTGTTTCTCTCTCCCTTTTTCTTTGTTTCTAGACAAATGATGCTGCAGGAAATACCTGGAACTGGCTTTACTTCATCCCTCTCATCATCATTGGCTCTTTCTTCATGCTCAACTTGGTGCTGGGTGTCTTATCAGGGTAAGAGGCTAATGGTTTGTTTGTGTCCACCTGGATATGAAAAGGGAAGACTTGTTGGTTTTAGCACTGTGGAAGGACATAGCTGAAAAAGAGAAGTGGGGTGATACATCACACTGTACATTGTCCACCTTCACACATTTCCTACCCTGTCCTTTCCTTGCAGTGGGGTATTTCTACAAGGCTACAGAGCCATAGATGGGAGATAGACTGGTGAAAAATCATTAATTGAAATGATTCTGAATCCAGACCCAAGAGTTAAGTGAGCTCCCTGTAATTATATTGACTGGGGCCTACGCAGCCAACACTTACCCCTGCATTGTCTTGAAAACCCATCAGGAACCCACTGATGCCAGTATAAATACTTCAGTGCTGGAGCTCAACATCAAAGTATTCGTAGTGTATTTGGTGTAACTGTGCAGCTTGGAGAAAGGGGAAGCTCAAAAAAAGGCAATTAAAAGATCTCAGATTTTAATTTTTTTGGTGGTATTTTATTTTTTTTTAAAACTCTAG
>VZTV01095200.1:0-10155 GCA_013400875.1 Anhinga rufa
AGATTTTTCAGGGGATTCTGATGTTTCTCTCCTCATCAAAGCAAGCAGTGAGATGTCCTGTATGTTTAGGATGTGCTATTATTCATTTCATACCAGCTTCTCGTAAAACCCAAGAGTCTTGAGGAAAGCAGCTTTCACAGCTATGTGACCATACTATTGAAGCCAACTTTAAGAACACTGTGAGAGGCTAGAAAAAGATTAGACCCCAATGCCCAGCTGGATAGACCTTCTTTCCTCTCCTCCTTCTATTTATATTTATATATATAATATTTATGCTTTGAAGAAAAAAGATCTACAGCATTATCTGAGAAGTATGTATCCTAAATAAAGTCTCTGGCTATGAAGAAAAAAAGTCTTATGAGTCACTTCATATTGGTCATAAATTATTGAGAATATGGTATCCTTTCTACATTTTTTTAAACTGTTAAGGTGTGCAGTCAGCTGCTCTCTATTTCTCTGAAAGCCCTGCTAGTCCTAAAAAGTGACTTGTAGTCTGTCAAGTAGACATTAGAACGTACTAAACAGCCAGTAGTGCAGGATCTACCTGTATTTTGGTGTGATAGCAAGTGAAGCGCATAAACAGGAAGGGACTTGCTGTTCCATTTATCTTTTCATTGTAAGATTCAAGTCATATTCAGTCCGAACCGTGCAAGTTCATGACAAAGCTCTTCTGTCTGTATGAAATGTTATATTTTTCATACAATTAATTGATGTGTAGACTGTTGAACTAATTTTTTAATATAACTTGTAAATGCATATTCTTGTGTATATTTATGTGTGTATATAAATCATCAGATATTTATTCTGTTTTAGAGGCGCAACAAAAACACGGACATCAACCCCTCCTAGTGTGGCAAGAACCATGAGCACGGGTGCTCTAACGAGCAAAAGGAAAACTAGCAATTCAGACAGTTACTCAAGGTAGCTTTAACTTTGTGGATTTTGTCAGCAATAGAACCTTCATTAAATGGGAGTACTTATTACAAAAGAAGTCGGAGGAAATATTGTTTTCTGCAGTTAATAGATAACTCATGGTCAATATTATTTGGCATGTTTAAGATACTCAATATATTTTGCATATTTATAATCTAACAGAACACCTTTGTCATCAGCTGTCTTAGATGTGCGCAGAAGACAGTGTTAGAAATGTCAAAAACCTCTTGGGAGCTGTTGGGAAAAAAATAAGTGACTGGTCTTTCAAATGGGAAGTGAGTGGTTCAGTTGAAATGGAATGAAATTTGCATGCTAAGTTGTCTGTTGTCTGCCCTTTTAAAGGGTAGGGCAAAAGTTGTATTGCTCTCTTTGCCCTTCTTGTTTTGACAAACTATGTTTCAAGTTTTCAAACACTCCAGTTTATCTAACTAGTGAATCAAATATTTCATCCTGCTCCTAAAATTTTGCCATTTTTTGTTTTCTTGCAGGGAAGGTGGGTATCTGGAGAATAGTAGGGGGGTCTGGGTAGAGTTATAAGGTATACCACTGAAAATAAATAGGAATTGGAAGCATGAAAATGGCAATAAAAATAATAGTAATTCACTGCAAGAATTAGAAGAATTTTGTATGAAGTTATACTGAACTGAGTTACAGAGAATGTTCTTTATCTGGGAATTTTCAGGTCTGACAGTAAAATTGGATATGACAGTGGAGACTACCCATCCTCAGTCAATGGAGGAAGTTCAAAAAGCAGCGAAGGAAATTCACCTGTACAGTTATCAAAATTCTGCCATGAATGTGGAACAAGGTATCCAGTAGAATGGGCAAAGTTTTGCTGTGAGTGTGGAATTCGAAGAATGGTTGTGTGAACGCATCCTTAAAAGCAAAAAGAAAATGAAAAATTGGAAGCATCTGCTACAAACTGCTGCATGGAAAGCTAAAGCACTCCTTCCAGTTAGACTTCATGCTGCAAACCTGTTGAAACATTATATTGTAATTTTCTGAGTGCAATCTTCTGGTTACACACTTATTTATAAACAAATATATATACTATATATAAAAATAGCAGGTACCTAAAACTGTGCCATTCAAGGAAATACTCTTTAATCTCTGTTGGAAATATTTAAAATTAAGGTAAAAATATGTTAAGTAACTTAGGTAGCAGAAGTCGTTCAATGTTACTTTTCTTGTAAATCCTACTAGGTAAAGGATTATTTAAATGACTTATTTAGGATAATATTTACCCACAGGGAACTAGCCATGAAGAACTTGGGCTTTAAAAGTTTCTCTGTGGAGGCATTTCCTTCACATGAGACAGTAACTTAGATGCTTTGTTCTAAGTGAAAACAATATGAGCAACTCCTTATAAATTCCTAGTTAAAAGTGTAAACAGTCTGGATCCTTTTAAACTCTTGAACAGTAATATCCTAATTGGACTTTCCAGTTACTTCCTAGGATTTTTAAAGAATCAAAGTGGAAAAACTACCTGAGAATTCTGTTCACATGTAAGAAGAAAAGCAAGACCTTTGTGACTTTCCATGTTCTGTTTTCCAATAAGAACGTGTTCATATTTTTATGTATTTATAAGGACAAATATGGTATCATTTTATTGAGTTCCTGTTGTTCAGAAATACTTGTCTTCCTCCTCCCGTGCTCCACCATGACTAGCATATCAAAGAGTGTTGTGCTTTTTGTCTTTAAAGGTTTCCAAAGGTGCCACTCCTTTTTTTTCTCTTCCCTCATTTCCTGAAGGAGAGACAAAGTCTGTTCTTATCCTACCAAAATGTTGAACTCTTGTTTTGAAAACAGCCTTCTTGATGCATCTGATAAAAAAAAGAGTTCCAGAAAAGCATATGTTATTAGAGCAGTAGAAGTTGATGTAAGTAGTTTTTTATTCTTACTCCTGTACAAATAGCACAGCTTGCACGTGAGTGCATAATGGAGTAACTGTGCTCCATAGGTTTATGTGTTAATACCTTACATGTTTTTTTTTTTTCCATTTTGTGTATTCTTGGGCTCTGAACAGCAGCCTTTTGAAGTTAGTAACAGGCTTTGCATTAATTTGTTGGGAAGAAGGGTCAGGCCCTGGAAGTTGTTGTTATTTTAATATTCTGTGTAATTTAGAAGAAAAAAATCACAAGCTGAATCACTTAACTTGTATTTGAATGTAGCAATTTGTTTTGTGAAGTTTTGCTTTGAAGTACTGGTGCCATCTTAGTTATGCGTGAAAGAACAATCTGAAAGAACTTAATTGTGCCTTTCCCGCAATAAATACAGTCTTTTTGTCAGAAGTGGTTACTTTCAGCTCACAAACACCATTAGTATCCATTCATATAATTTCTTTGTAGCTTATGCAAAATATAATGTAGTGTTCCATGATAGTGTTATAATCATTGTTTGCGTTCCCAAAACTTGTGATTACTGGCAGTGGGGGCCAATTTTGAAGAAAGCATGACTGAAGAAAAGCATCTGCAAAGCAGGTACCAGTCTTGGAGGATGAGAGATTTAAGAGAATTGATGTAGTAATGTTGTAGGCCACAAACTATTGATGTTTTAGAATTAGTTCAATGGTGTGGAATTGTCTTACACTTTTTATACAAAATTATTTTTAGAAATTATCCTTTGTTCAGTGTAGTCTTGTTTTATTAGAATTTGCGTAAGATGACTACTGAGCATGGTGGGGTGGATGGCCGGTAATGATAGTTAGAACTGACAAATCTTAGCCAAATTATGTTCTAGTTAGTTTAGGTTCTAGGATCTGTATTTTGACACATTCCCATTTTTCCACGTACACATATGAACCCTGAATCCTTTGCATAGATAAACCTGCTTTAGGAAATTTGCCCTGGCTTGGGCCATGGAGGCCTGCAGACTGAATTACTGCAAGTTGAGTGTCCATCAGCAAAGATACAAGTCCGGAATAGGCTTGATCACTTAGTGAATCTACTGAGGAATCAATTCCTTTGTCTGACTTGATGAATTTCCAGTTCTTGTTTCTGCTGGAAAAATGCATTTACCATTTATTGAAAATGCTTTCTACAAAGGGAAAGTTTAATAAGGTAATAAATACCTTCCAGGTTTTCCAGGATTGCTGTTAACTGTAGGAAAAAAACATACTGACTGTTTCTCCTTTGAATTGTAGGTAGCAGGTTTCCTAGTTTCAAATCAATCCACATAATTACCATAATTTCTGCTTGTTGAGCTGTTTGTGTAGTTCTTTGCTTCCAATGCAGCATTCAGTAAATTACTCGAGTGACACATCATTTACTTGATTTGCACTTCTGTGATTTATAGCAAGGACTAGACAGGAGATTAACCTGAACGAAAAGAAGAATTTTTAAAAGATTTCCTGAACTTTTAATTTGGCCTTACAAGGAGGTCTAATGAAACATAAATGATTGTTGATAGTAACATTGGATAATGTGTATGTGTTTGAATCTACAATAAATATAAGCAGATAATGAAAATAAAATTGACTATGCAGTTTAATACTGTATAGTGAGACTATCAGAGGCCTAGTATGTTTCCACTTTGTCAACTGGTTTTTTAATTGAATGACATAGGTTTCCAAAGTAGACTGTGTTACAAAAGTTATCAGCACACATCGCTGTAATTCCATCTCAACAGAATGTTTGCTAGGAAATAGTAGATTTGTTTTCATAATGCCCCTGTAGAACTGCATATGGGAAACAAATTTATTCTATTTAAAGGAAAAATAAACTGCTAAGGGAGATGGACTCTGAATCTTTAGGTACATTACATGGGTCGGGAAGTTCTCAGATTTAATTTGTTAACAGCCAAGGTCCAAACTGTCTTGCCCTAGCCCTCTCCCCTGCCTCTATGCCTTGATTTTCCTGGGAGGAAAAACATGGATACATATACTGAAAGGGGAGTATTCCAAATTGTCTCAAGAATCAAAATATTGATAATTGCAAAGATAAAATGCCTAGATGAACTATGCACTGCTGATGCACTTCACTGATGAGTCTAAACTTAGTTAGTGTCATCTTCTGGATGCCTTGTTGACAGATATTTAACTTAAAAGCCTAAATTCCTTAGAGTTCAAGTGTAGAATTTGGATTATATGATTATTCCATTTAGCATCTGTCTTTACTGGTGTGTGTGTGTGTGTGCCTATATATAGGGTGTGCGTGTGAGCACACATGTAGCTTGTGAGAACTCAAGTTATACAAATGTAAAAAGTTGTTTTGCTAAAGCAGAGGTGATACAAAACAGGACTGAACGCTATTAGAGGATTGTGAAGCCTCAGACAGTAGACTAGTGTAGTTACTGTCCACTTAAAGTGAAATTTATTGATGTGATTGTTGTAATGATTTCTATAGCAATGTCTGACCCTATGACAGACTTTCTTTAACTCTCTGCCACTCTATCTTCTTCATGTGTAAAAGTCAAAGGTAAAATTCCATATAAAGAAACAAGGAGAAGGCTGTTTTTGAAGTCTAGCCTGAGGGCATTTGCATTCCTATTCTGCTTTTGTGAATATCTGTTACACAAGGGACATCTGTGCTAGAAAGGAGTGCAGGATCATTGGAACTATACTGATATAAGTGCAATGGAGTTATGAAAAATACCAACTTCAATAGTAAAAACAGCATAGCATAAAGCTTAATCTATATGATGTATCTTAGTCAAGTTTATATTTACCCATGGTACTCACACCCTAGGTAGTTTCAGAACTGAAATCTCTACATATACAGCAACTGAAGTATATGGCTATATGGATAATTATACCCCCAGTCTTGTGCAGCACTCCAGGGAAGTGGGCCTGGGGAAGTGCTTTAACACCATTTCAGCTTGTATCTATGAGACCAGCGTTTAGGTAGAATTTTTCAAATTCGCCAGAGAGGCTCAAAGAGCCATCAAACTCCCTTGAGTGGACTTGAAAAGCTCAACCCGAAGGGTTCCGTGGCCGGGAAGGGGCCGGTGGTGTGTGGGGAGCTCTCCATGGTGCTCTGGACACTGAACCTGGTCTTGCAGTGCGGCAGGCAGCGCCTGCTCGGGCTCTTCTGCACAGGCTGCAGGTAGCGAGGTTCACAGGCTAGTAACTCCAAAATGTATTTTAAGCTCTGATCCAGTCTTCAAGTGTCATGGAAGGTCTCTGTCATCTGAGAGAGACTAGCTCCTGATTCACCATTGCAACTGAGAGCTAGTGCCTGAAATGCTGTGTGCAAAGAGAACAGTTTCATGATGCATGCTTGTCAAATCAGCGGCAGGAGGGTATGACTGCGGTAGTTTAAACGCTAATAAACAAGGCATGTAGCAATGCACACTGGTTTAGGCTATGTAATTAGCCTGAGTATAAAATGAAATGGTATTGTCTATGTATTGCAAAGTTCTCAAGAAGTGCTAGTTTCCATCACATAGACTTTGTATGTGTGCAAATAACAAACGTGTTACAAGGTTATTTTTTTTAATCTTGGCTGACAAATCTGTGTTTTGTAAGAGCACTTTTTGCAATTTTAATTCTTTCCAGTTTGACTAAGCTATGAATAATTGTATGGGTTGTATGACAGGGTAGAATTTTCATCGTTGGTGAAATTGGTTTTGGTGACCGGTGAAAATAGTTTTATTGCCTTTCAAGTACAGCTCATTCCAACTTGTGATGGTTTTGTTGCTGGTGGATTTTTTTTTTTCTTTCAACTTGCTGGATAAGGTTTGTTACCTAATTGTGGTGTTGGAAGAAATGTTAGGTAAAAGATGCTCTAGCTGTATTCAGCAGTTACTTGGTTGATGTTTTCTTTCTGATATTCACAATATAAGAGATGACTCTTGCATACTAATTCAGTAGGGGTTTTTTGTTGTTGTTATGTCATTCCAGAATACATATTTCTGGAGGATCCTTCATAGCCTCATTCCATTTCATGTTGCCGGAAAACAGCCTATTCAGATTTAGTTAGATTAGAAACTCTTAATTAGTGTTTCTTCTTTACAAAAATAATTAGTAGGGAAATTATATTTCTCCAATGGGAACATTAGCTTTTGAGTTAGCAAATCAAATATTCAGTTTAAATATAGCTGAATATTGAACTTAAACCATGCACTAGTATTTAGAACTTGCCATAGTTCTATATTTATATTTGGATTTCTGGCAGAAGCATGAATGGATTTGGGTCTGATCTGTAAAGTGCTGAGTATCCTACGACTGTTACAATACCTACTTTATACGATGCTCTAACTCCTGGTGTTCATCCTTCATATGATACTTAGTATGTATCTTCATGAGTTTATTGATGTTCCATGTTTTTAAGTGAAGTGTTCATTCATGTGTTTGAGGTGATTAATTTTGTCAGCCTTGCATTTATTATGTTTGCCTTGCCCCTCAGTACATTGAATATTTGTGTTTGTGACCATCCAGTGGTTTTTTTGGAGAATTCCTGTGTTTGTTTGCATCTTATTCGGTATATTATGTTTATTTTAAAGTGTCAGTTCTGATTTAATTAATAAATGTAAATCACCACCTAATGCTAATTTGCCACTTGTTAACAATAAAGTGATTATGCTAATAAAACTTCTTGTGATGCACACATTTCTGTAGCCAAATATGAAATTGTCTTAAATAAAACAGAGTAGGGATAGGTAACATCATTTCAACCTTATGAGTATCATGATGTCTTTGGTCTCANTTTTTTTAAATAAGGCTATAAGGAATATTATATGACCTAAGATTCATCTGGGTTTGTTGTCCTTCATGAGGTTAGCGCACTGTTTTGTTGCTGAAATGATTAAGCAGCAAAAAAACCCAGAAGTTATAATTTTCCTGTAAAGTTCACTTATGTGAGCAGAGATCATAAGGGTTTGAGTTCCTTATGTTTTTTGGCTAAATACGGATGAGTAGAGTTCCTCTTTTCTTTCCTCTTTTTCTGGGAAAGTTCCTCCTATTGGGCTCTTCTGTTTACTTTACCACACCCTCTTCAGAGGAAGGCAGAAATATTTTTTTCCCTTCATTCTGGATTAAATTAATTTATGTGCCAAGAGTCTGTAAAATCTCTTGTCATTGCTGAGATTCCATGACATTACTCATGTTGGCTTCCTCTTTATTCTAGTTCACCATGAACCATTTCAATCAGGCAGCAGGAGAAAGAAATTTAAAAATAGAAAAAAAAAGGCTATAAGGTATAATACTGTTGTCCCCCACCCCCCACAACAAAAACTAAGTAGCTCCTGATTCAAACCTATCATAAAGCCAACATCTCTTGCTCATTACAAAGCTGAAGAGATGGAACTGGAAAGAAACACATAACCAGCCAGGAAAGGTTTATTCCTGCATCTTTAGCTAAAGAATTACAGCTGTAAACACCTGTTATGATGGTGTAAGATGAGATTTGAATGTTCTCTTCCAGTGGCCTTCCTTGATCTGGCTTCCTAAACACCAGGAATTAATTTTTCTCATTATAAACCACAGAACACCTAATTCATTCTTGCTGTTAGCAATGTGCAACATTCTTGTTCACAGCGGTTAGCCACTCCTTTCTGCCTTCTCATAATCCCTTGCAACAAGTGTGCTAAAGTTCTTTTTACTAATTTAAATACCTAAATTGTTTTCCATTGACACCTTCCCATAAATTCCTTGTATTTCTAAATCATGGGTTTGACCTGCTCATATTCCTCCTTTGCTGTGGCCAAATAAATACATAAATGGAAGTGGCAGGGAGGTAGGCATGGTGGTGATACCCTGCAAGGTTTTCATCCCTTTGCGCAGCAGTTTATTGTTGTCACATTTGTAATTTCAGGAGAGACCAGAGAAGGTTCTTAAATGGAAGGAACAAACCAAAGAGCACAAGTCACTGTGTCTAGCAGTTAGTCTTTGCATGTAAGCAGTGACTCAGGAAATTTGGCAACAAGTATCAGACAGGCAGGATATTTATTAGGAGAACCAATTAGAAAAAAAAACCTACAATTTCATAATCACTGAGTTTAAATCTTTGCTCTGGATCTAACCTTGGCCTTTTCCTCAGGATAGGCCTGAAACTGCTTGATTCACCATGAGATATAAGTTATGGGCTGCTGCTTAAGCCATTAAGCTGATCGAACTTCCAGTTTTGTAGTAGCTAATATTGTATCTGTGAGTTTTTGTTTTAAGTCCCACTGACCTTTCCTTGCCATGTGGTTATTAGGAAATAGATCTTGGCTTTCAACTATTCCTGAATTTCAAGAAGGGGAAAAAAAAACCCAAAACCAACAGTTTTTCAGTCTTGGAGACAGATTTTATCCTCAGTCTCCTGGGGCTTGTCTCAGTAGAAGGGATTTCCAGAGAAGTCCTTACAATAGTGGTTATGTTCTCTTTCTGCAGTATGAAAGTATTGGGTGTGGCGCAGCAGTTGGTGTGGCAGGGCGTGGGGGCAGTCACCCTCCTGCCTCTAACCAGTAACTCCACTAGTGGTCATCGCCCTCCCAGGAGAGGCCCTAGCTATAGTTTCCACTCACCTGACAGCCATGGCCAGAAGGAATGTGGTGACCCCAATGGAGCCCCCACACAAACATGCAGTTGCCCAGGTCTCCGGCTGCAGGGAGTGCCTGAGCCTGCCACTCATACCTGGGCAGAGCAGAGGCAGCAGCTGGTTTTGGTGTGACCGGGTGAATGGTCTGCTCAGCCTGGTAGCAGAGCTGAAGGAGGGAGTGGAAAGGTTAAGGAGTATCGGGGAGTGTGAGAGGGAGACGGAGTGGTGGAGCTGCACCCTACCATCCCTGGGGCCAAGGCAGCGGATGGAGGCTCCGCAAGAAGCAGAGGATCCCCTACCCTCTTACCACCAAGCAGAAGGAGGGGACCTAAGAGGTGGAAGGGAATGGAAACAGGCCCCTGCTCCCACCCTCCATCACCTTACCAGCTGCCCTTACACAGCAGATATGGGGCTCTGGAATTTGAGGGCCAGCCAAATGAGAATGTAGGTGAAGGTCCATCCAGGGGGTTGCCTAGGGAGAGTTGTCAGCCCCACGTGTTATGGCTGCCTCTGTTAAGAAGAAAAGGAGGGTAATTGTCGTAGGTGATTCCCTTCCGAGGGGGACAGAGGGCCCAGTATGCCAACCAGGCCCATCCCACATCTTGGGTCAGAGATGTTACTAGGAAACTCCCTAGTCTGGTACAACCCTCTGATTACTTCACAGAATCACAGAGCAGTAGGGGTTGGAGGGGACCTCGAGAGATCATCTTGTCCAACCCCCCTGCGTGAGTAACTACCCTCTATTGGTTGTGCAGGTGGGCAG
>VZTV01095202.1:0-46210 GCA_013400875.1 Anhinga rufa
GGGGCTGTGTGTAAAGATGCACTTTCTCAGCTGTTTGAGACAAAAAGTCCAAATCTAGTCCTTGGTGGGCTTTTAATGTACTGTCGGGTCAGTGTAAGGCCAGATCAGCCACCCCTGAACAGGAATGTGAAGGTTGCCAGAAAGCCTCGCATGCTCCTTGCACTTAATTTATCATTCCAGGTGACTTTCAGCTGAATTTCAGTGTCTTTAAAGACTCAGACTCATCCTAACTCTATGGAGAAGCCTCGGATTTCTATCCCATGAGGAATTAATGATATTAATCACCTGGAAAAGTCAATTTTGAAAACATTTCATTTCAGGACTGTGGAAGTGCAAATCAAGCTAAAGACGCTCCTAGTCTGTCTGCACCACTCTTTATCCAGCAAGCCAAAATCCTTTATTTTAATATTAAACTGATCTTTCCTGTCTGCCAAGATTCGGGTTTCAGTTCTGAATAGATTTGTTTATTGTATCCAGGTTTTAAGTCCACGAGGAAGCAGTACGATAAAGGAAAATGTGACACACGTTACTACACCGTTGGAATGAAGAGAGCTTTACGAAGCCTGTATTGCTTTGTACATACTGCATTTATTTTGTTCTCTAAACTAATCAAAGGGAAACAAACCAGAGAGCCAGCTGCAGTCTCCTCTGCTTATTTATTTGTATGAATGCCATCTCCTGAATGTAGCTTTTTTCCATCTCCTCTCTCTTGTTTGGTCTGGCTTAAAATACAATGTGTTTTGACTGAGCCACGAAAGCTTAAAAAAAAAGTGATTAGAGATGGAGAAGAGAACAAAGCTCACTTCTGAGGAGGCTCGGATCGTAAATGAACTTCTGACCTTGATAAAAAAACCTGCTCCGGGATCAAAATTTAAATTTTGACTCTAAGGCGTACAAAGGACTTTTGTATTTTAAAGCAATTTAAAAGCGTTCATATAAAGTACTTGATATTATTTATGGCTTACTTTTCATAACCCTTTCAGCACAAAAGCTGCAACCCCATCTTCAAGTGGACTGTACCAATTTTTAGCACGCAGGTGTTTAGCCCCAGCCCGGTGCCAGGACAGCTACTCCTACCTTACCACCCGCATTTATTCTTGGCCAGCCCTACCTCCCCAGCGCCCTCCCTCCCACCAGTCTCGCTCAGCCACACCTTGCTCTCGGGGTATTTAATCCCCTGCATAGGTAGGAGCTTATCTGGGTTTGTGGCCTCAGGAGCTCTGGGGGTTTTCTGGGGGTGCCGCACCATCAGTAAGTGCGGTCAAGCTCTTCTAAGGCGATTCTCTGTGTTTGTTGCCTGAGAATAGCTACAATGCCTTAAAGCAGCCTGTTTTTTTTAGGCAGTGCTGTGCAATTTAGGAGGCAGCTAGTTGTGAAGCATCCCTGAGGGTTTTGCTGGCAAGGAAGGAGCTGCCTTTGCGCCTTGGGGTGTTTGGGTGAGCTAGCGTCTCTGGGTAATCTGCGGCTAATTTTTGTCGTGTACATTTTGAAGCCTAGTTTGAGATGTTTAGCCTGGTCTCTAGCTTGGCGACATTCGTAACCTGGGGGTTGTCATCGAGGGAAAGGCTTAGGCACAAGCGGTGGCCAGGTGGCAGCTAACTGTCATCTCTGATATATTTTTTTTTTGTAGTAGGAGGAGAGGGGATAACGGAGCTATGGGCTTAGGATCTTGAGTAATAACTCATCCTGCCAAATGCTGGAGGTATGGGCTTCTTAAGGGCCCAAAAATTGATCGCCACCACTTCTGATTTCATGGCAAAGCCCAGAGATTTCTTTTTTTAGTTTGCTTTCCTGGCCCAAGACTTCCTCTGCTTCTAACTGCATTAGCCATAGTAAATGAGCTGACAGTGCTAGCTTGGTTATAAGGGAGACGGGGATGCTGTTATTAACAGGCACATTAATACTAATTTCAGCTGTAACAATTGACTCACAAGCCTGTGTTTAAGGCAGCTGTGAGCAGCAGCCTATCCACCAGTGCTGAGAGATTTTGAGATATGTGCGGGATTTCAAAGTGTTAATTAAGCTTTCTTTCATAGGTCACTGGGGAAATGCTTGCTGTCTCTTTTAACTTGGCTTTTCTCTCTTCACCAAGACAGAAATCAAACATTAAGAAATTAAAAGATGGTGGAAGAAAGATACTGTAATCAATCACATACTTTCCCAGGCAGGAGTGACTGACTCTAAGGGAAACTGAGAAAACAGAAGCAACTTCCTTCCTAGATTAAAGGTGAAGTCAGAAGACCTTGTTAGCATATTTTAATGAGCTTCTGCCCTTTTGGCTGAGAGATGGTGACTTCCATGTGTGCGTGGTGCAGCTCGTTGAGAGGGAGGTTGGCTTTAACTCGCTTGTATTGCTGTGGGCTATCGGCCTGCAAATGGAGACTCGCCGTGCCGCGCCGCAGCGGTGGGAGCCGCAAGCCTCTGAAATGCGCTAATGCAATCCTAGTAGTGCCTGACCAGGCTTCAGTAGATGAGGGGTGACAAAGCAAGACCTGAGTATAAAGTCACTGGATTCGAGACTGAATCCAAACCTTCCTAGAGCTTTGGCTTGCTGTTGCCCTGGCAGAGCAGCTGTGAAGTTTAAGACTGCCGATACCTTTGTGACAATGCCTTACGTTCTCAGCCCCTGGTGCTCACGTCAGGTGAGACAGCCTGAAGGTTGAATGAAGTTGCCTCAATTTATCTGATAATGCTTTCTTTTCACCTGCTCTGAATCTTCTTGCACGAACTTATTGCAAAAGCGATTGACGTGGCTTCCTGCCCAATATCCTGGAAAGATATTAAAAAGCAGCCATGGGAGATAAGAGGTGGTTATTCGCAGTGTGATCTAAAATGGGTCCTGCCTGAGACTAGCAGTCAGCTAAAAATAAATGATCCCTAAACAGATGCTTGGCACACACAAGCACCCTGTCTATGCAGCGATTTATCCCATTTCTTCAGTTTAAGATAATCTTCAGGAGTCTGTTTCATAAACTTCTTTCAAGTTCTTTTTGGGGGAGGGAAGGTGGGTTTTTTCTGGAAGCCAGGAGCTCAAGGATTGCCTTGCTGCAATGACCATTCTGTTCTGTGCTTCAGCTCGGCAGGGCGGTCTGAGATGGTATCAGATCAGTGGGTATCAGCTGAGGGTCTGGTGGTAAATTGTATTTTGTTTACTGGATCCAAATTATTCTTGCCCCCACTCTGTCCATGCATGCTATTGTTCTAGGGGAGCTTGCTTAAAAGTAACTTGCTTTATTTCGTGCTAGCAGGATAATGTGCATTGACTTCAATCCTTAAATACGCTTAACACTCTAGTTCAAAGTAAAAAGCCCCAACTGTGATCACAACTGATGGATATGGCTCTTTAGCAAGGCGAACCAGGGGGACTTCACAAGCCAGCCCTTCCTTTATCACCATCTCAGCAAGGATACTGTACAGGAGCGTTTGGAAGCATTGGTTCTCCAGAAGAGACAGCTTTACTCCTGGCACTGCAAATTAGGGCTTTCTGTTGTCTAAGCAGTTGATCAAAAGCTTCTTGTCAGGAAAGATTAGTAGCTATGAAAAAAAGCTAAAAATATCAGGCTTGAGGCAAGCTGATAAATGATGTTTTTTTATTTCTGGCTCATCCATCAGTTTGTTTTCCCGATCATACTGATGGATGGATACAAAGGATGGATGAGGTGCTTCTCTCGGTTTGCTTGACTCGCCATATGCGAAATGTTCATGTGTAGACGCTGGTCTTGGCTCTCAAATGAGCCTCCAGCCTAAGAAAAAGGTGGTAAATTAATGCTAGCAATCTTGCCGTATTTGGGTGCCTGCCTTCATGGATCTGCAGAAGAGCTTGGCTGAAGTCGGGTGTAGATGCTTTGTACGTTTGAACACTGATCCACCCTAGCTTGGGCATTGGTGCTTGGCTTAAGGCGCATGCTGTTCAAAATGCAAGCATTAACAGGATTTGTCTCACTTGACAGACCAGACCTTTTTCATTAACAAATAAAATGTACATAAAATAGGCTGCTGCGTTATTGCTCAAAACAGTGAATGGAACTGCGGTCTTGATTTATTTTTTTCCTCATGAAAGTGTATGTCATATTTGGCACCTGCAGTGATAGTTGAACACTCAAACATACCAATTCATAAAGCAGCCTATTTTTAGCTCGTGGCTTGCTTCAACTGACTTACAGTTGATGTCTTCATTTGACATGGCCTTCAGGAAGGATTTCTTTAATTCATTTATAAATCCTGAAGTGTAAAATTGATCTTTTCTGGCTGTTTCTGCTACTTCTCAGCAAACAAATGCTGCTTCCCTCAGGAAATAGCTTTATATACTTATGTTAATGACATGTGGAGTAACAGAAACTCTTCAGTCAGCAATCTAAGGGATAAGTCTTGAGACAGGGCTGTTTCCTAGCTTGTTAGGTAGGGAATTAATTAATTTTATTGAGGCAAACAGGAAGCATTCTGTGACGTTATCTCAAGTAGTGCTGTGTATCTGGATGCTGTTAAGTGATTTCGTTATCTTCTGTCCTCTACCTACAAACTGAGGCAAAATGCAGTAAATGGGAGCCAAACTGGGCTAATTCATTATTGCACCATTTTTTTCAAAGGTTATTTGTGCAACTGCACTTTTCTCCTTGTCAAAATAGGAAGCACTGTGCTGTTTTGAGCGTTCTGGAGTCTCAGAACATGCAACTTCTTCAGAAATAACTTCAGGAGACGCATAGTCCTGGATCTCTGCAAGAGACTC
Organism: Anhinga rufa; assembly: GCA_013400875.1. Lineage (NCBI taxonomy): Eukaryota > Metazoa > Chordata > Aves > Suliformes > Anhingidae > Anhinga > Anhinga rufa. The sequence continues at coordinate 4,727 of VZTV01095202.1, forward strand.
GGCAACATCTACTCTTCTGGAAAACCTGTTCACACCAAAGACAGGACAGGTAATGGAGTACAGTCCATTATAGAAATTGTATTTGTTTGCACTGCAGTGTATTTCTAATTACAACGTGTAGCTAAAACGCGTAGCCCTTAGTGTATGCTAAGGTAAAAACAAAGTCCTCAAAGTCCCAGACACTCTAGTCCAAACAGTGGCTGCTTCATGCTTCCCTACGCATTATGGGCACTCAAATTTCTAGTGAAAATCTTAATCTTGTCAATCAGAAACTTCAAATATGGCCAAGATGTCCTGGACAACTCAGACTGAAGCAGGGTCTCGTGTGGGCTTGAGTGTTGACATAGGAATAAGTTTTTGATGGAATAAATCCATGCTGCCAGAATGCAATATGGCTTGGGTTTGTTTCTGGATGGATTTGATCTTCCCTTCTGCAAGAACTGTGAGTAGCATGTATAAGCAGCAGGAAAATACTAGACAGCAGGATAATTCTTCTAGGAAAGAGCAAGAAGGGCAAGTCAACCCACGTATATTAATTGCAGTTCTGAAAGAAGCTTCACCACGGCAAGCAGATAACGTGTCAATAATGAAACAACAGAAATAAACCCCGCGTGGCAAATGGCCCTGCCCCTTGCCAATCAGCAAATCTGCTAGAAACTGTCAGGCGTGAGCTGTTCCAGGGAGTGTATGTTGCTGTCACCCAGAGGTGTCAGCGAGACAATGTAGAATTTAACATGTACTGTCCAGCTAAAGAAGAATTGAAACGGATTACTCATCTGGACATTATTATGGTTTCTGGAGGTGGGGATAAGAACTAGAGGATTCTAAGCTGCAATATTTGGGTGGGGTTAGACCCTATTTTGATTTCTTCCTTCAGTTCCTCCTACCTGTCACTCTAATCAGAGCCCACGTGAACTCAGTTGTGATTTAAACCTAACAGGGGAGCGGTTTTTTTAAAACTTCTGTGCAGGGATGTGGGGATTGGCGTGGTCCATATAGCTTGTTTGTTCTCCGGCCACTGTAATAGCCTCAGAACAGGACCGTGCTGGCACCAAAAGCCATCGAAGCCTGCTTACAACCATACAGCCCCAAATACTTCCATAAAAGCACATGCAGAAACAATGAGCCTCTGAAAGCTCTCAGTTGGAGAATACACTGGAACAGCCTTGGATATTGTATTTTTAACACTTGTGCAGATTGAAGAAATCTTACGGCGTATGGAATTCAGCATGTACTGAAGTCTTCAGAAAAGCTCTCGCTACTGGAAAAACCCTTCTTGAAGTCTGGTGACTGTTTTCAGTTTCTGCTACGTGAAGCCAAGTTCTAAAAACTGATCAGGCACCTGGCAGGCAGAATTCTTCTGTAAAATATGTGAATTGCAAGAACTGTAGTTAGTTTACACAGATCCAGAAGTCTTAAGTCTTATTCAAAAGCTCTGGAGTCCTTAATAACAATGTTCTATTTCAGATTCTCTGTGAAAACATTCGGTGCCACCACTCGGCTAATGCAAAAACCCAAGGGGAGAAGATGAACGGGCGAGGCTTCCAGTGACAGTGCTTCTGTATCCTGAACCTCATCTTCTGTGGGGTAGCAGAGAAAAGGGGAAAGTACTGAGATGGCTGCACGTCTGCCAAGAGCACGGCAAGGGTGATCTTTCTGCTTCCTCATCCTAAAGAACTGGTTCAACCAGAGCATAATCCCCATGTCCTGCCTCGTTACCTATTTACTTGCATGCTGTAATCCAATGTAACAGCCTGATGCCTGGGGTATCTCGAGTGTGTAACACAGACAGATTCTCGGAGCTGTAACCACTTTTGCAGGGTCTGGCAAGACTGCCTTTGACAAACCAGCTGTGCGTACAGCCGATGATGCGAGTCGCTGGAGCAGTCGTTGAGTAATGCTGAAGCGGCCACAGAATTGTGCACATGGTTTAAGATAACCTTGGCTTCCAAGTTAAACTCCTGGAGTGCTTCAGTCTGGAAATCTGATTAAAAGGGACTGGGCTGGTAGTGCTCAAGAAAATTACAGCAAAATAAATGAGATGGCAAACCAAGGCAGGAAATACTATTGATTTTTCTTTCTTAAATAGCTTAATAAGGGTTTTCCTTCAGAGATGTTACCCCTACATTTGCTGTAATTGGTGAAGCAATTTAAAATTCTTTCTCACTGGCTTAGAAAATAACATGTAAAAAAAAAATTGGGGGGCTGAAATGGTATTTAAGGGGCCCTGTAGTTTTCCGATGCATCTAGATGAGACCTTAGGAATCAGCAGAAATAAGAACGTGTTCAATGTGCTGCTTACTTTATATGTAACTCACGGGGCTTTTAGGAGCAGCGTGCAGCGTTTTCTAGAAATCTAGCTTTGAGGGAATGCTAGAATTGGTCATCCAAACCCTCTTATTCATGAGAATCTGGGGTATTGACAGGTGAGGCAAAGCTTCTAGGACCTAAGGACCATGGTACTATAGTCCGTACCCCCGGGAAAGAGCTGGGAGCGTATTCAGATCACAAGCTGTGTGGGACTTGCTGTTTGGAGTCTGGGCTCCACCACTGTTCCAGCTGCAGCAAAGCCCTGAAGTCTGAACAGAGACCTGACTGCAAAATTCACTTATAGCCCCTGTAAACTGGGAGCGTTCAAGAGGCAAAAGGAATGGATGTAGCAGAACTGCATTCCCTTGCAGTGAGGCAGGAAAGAGATTATTTAAAATGGTTTTTCTTTGTCTTGCATAACTACAATAGAAATGTTCAGGCTGCAGGACCATAAAAAGAAATTCATTTCATGAACTATGCAAGGAATTATGATGAAATTTCTAGCTAATGGCCTTTGACAGATGGAAGGGGTAATAGAAATGCAACTGTATTTTCAATCAAAGAAGCAATGAAATGAGTTTTTTTTTAAATGATAAATGCTGTCGCGCAAGCTATCTACTTGTTTTGCAAAGGCAGCAGTTTCTGACTGAGCAGGAGGGGGAGCTGAGGAGGTCAGTGGAGCAGACTTCAGAGAGGAAGGCAATTAGGGGCGAACAACCTCAGTTTAGTGTAGTAAAATTATTGCTCTTCCCTAAAAGTGATCGGTACCTATGTAAAGATGCAGTATGTAGCGCTGCCCCAGCTCAGCTAAACTTCTGGGGAGCGCTGCATGCATAAAAATCACGTGCTTGACCACTTTAGCTATAGCGGAACAAACCCCCGTGCTACGTTGCTGCTGCTCAGGTAGGGTGCAAACTGAAAGGGGCAGTCTGCGGTAGGAGAAAACCAGAGAGGAGTTATTGTCCGGGGTGGAAGGTCGAGTGCCGGTGGGCAGAAAACAGAAGAGAAAGCACAGGGTGTTTTTTACAAGTCACTTCAAGGCTTTCAATATCAGATTTTCCTATAACCAGACATTAGCTGCCACTAGATTGATCTGTGTCTGATGCAGGGGAAATAAAAGTCCTTGAAGGGAACAGCCAGGAGCAGGAAAAAAAAAAATTATTTATAGTGATAGAGGCAAATGGTGCTTCTGGGAGTTGGCTCTCAGAAGAAATGCCAAAAATGATATCTCTAAATACATGAGTTTCCTGTCTCAGCAACAAGAGATTAACACCAAAGGCTATTAGATTAACAGGAGAAAAAAAAATTTAAAAAAAAATCGGTGCTGAGCAAGTAACACTAGTGAAGGATTTGGATTTGTACTCCTGTGAAGTGACAAGCCATTTTGCAATTGTTTTCCAGCGGATGCCGACTCAGACACTAATATTCTGCTGCTTGAAGAGTTATCACCAAAGCTATGTATGGGCGGGACCGCTGTTACCCTGCGCGTCTTTGCAGAGAACACAGCGATGTGATAAGTGTGTTATGGGTGACTCAGGCCCGATAAATCTTCGGAGCCGGGATACAATTTGTAGGAAGGAAAAATAAACCTTTTGAACCATGAGATGAAGAAAAACCCTGCGTCTGTTGCCAAGTATAGCTCTGGTTGTGAAAGCAAAATTTGATTTGTAGAAGTTTACTGAGGGAGGAAACTGCAAGACTGAATAGAGAGAAATATAACAAGGTAGAAGTCGGCGGTGTGCGTACAGAACGGCAGAAAAGGAGGATGAAGACAGAAAACAGGCTGCTGCAAATGTTAAACAAGCAGGACTAGACCGTGCTTTTAGCTAAAGCTTAAAGCCTGAGCTGGAGTGTTTGCTCCAACAAGACGGCAGCGGCCATAGGAGGCATTTGAGTTTCACAGATTTTCCTCTGTATAAAACGTCTATTGCTTCCTTCTTACCCGGGGCTGTAACAGTTTTTGCTGCCTCTGTCTCTGAACTAACACCGTGTGTTTCACTGGAGCTGCGCTTAATTCATGCTCGAAGTGGTTATGCTTACGAGTCTGACCCGAGGGCCAGGTCCAGAGCTCTCGGATTCTGGTGCGGCGTCAGTGATGCTCTATGGGCTGAACAGGCTTAATATTTCCCGTATATCACCCTCTGCAAAACCACCGCAGCATTTGCCAATGCTGGTCCTAAACACCCTATTTGCTACCAGTTTTGAGGCTGTTACGGTGTACTGACAACGGCGAGTAGTTTTTATAGGGGCCATGGAGTGCTGTAGAGAAAACTGGTGGCACAGATAGGAATAAATCTTGCTTTTTCTTTTTTATTTTTTTCAGCAAACTAACTTTAAATGTACACAAAAGACCAAATATTTGTCAGAAAAAGAAAAACACCAACATAAGTTGAAAATAGCTGTAACAAAACCAAGTCTTAAAGACACTAGTTTAATGCTGTCTAACATGAGTAATTGTGTCGAGCCTGAAATTTTAAAAGGAATAAAACTAAACTCTTGCTTTATGACTGATTTTTTTTTTCTTTTGCTCAATAGTGGAGTCCATCCTGAAGACTAAGTTCTACAAAGCTGGAAGATTCAGTGCTAGAAATCCCACTACTTTTTTTTTTTTAACTGATATTTGGCATATGGACATTAAATATATAATTGTGCTAATATGCCAGATATTTTCCAAATAATTTTGAGTGGACCTGGAAACATAAATGCTACTGAAATATAAATGATTGAAAAGTGTTAGAAGTTTTCAAAGTCCTACTAAGGCAGAAACTCGTGTTCTGGCTCTTCAGTGACTGCATATCCATTGGAGCCAGATAAAACAACCAGCATTACTCAACATTTGAAAGATGGAGTGTTATTTGTGCTGTGGTTGAATTGTTCTTAAGAAACTACTAGAATTTCAAGTCCTCGGCTGTTTTCCTGCAAACCAATACTGTCCCAGCTTGTGCAGACTTAATAAAAACTGGTGTCCTTTTAACTAGAAAAGAAAGTAAGAAGAATCAGGTGTCCTCATTTTGTAAAGAAGAAGTAAAGCTGGTATGCCAGAGACTTTACAAGAACTGTATTTTTCACAGGTATAGTTCCCCAGATAAAGGAACATACCTGTACGTCCTGTTCAAACAGTCTTAAAGAAAAAGCATAAGTAAAGTTTATTTATGACCTAGTTTTTTCTTTGATACCTCTCCACTTAGCTGCTAGTGCACAGGCAGAAAGCCATCGACCCTGTTAGCATTATTAATGCTTGCAAGAGAGATACGAGAAGTGACTGATAACGGGCTTTTCTCCTCGCCCTTACAGGCAATTTCCCCAGTGCGCGCTCAGACGTGCTCACACGGGTGACTCCTGTATCCTAATGTCCTGGTTTCAGCTGGGATAGAGTTCATTTTCTTCGCAGTAGCTCGTATGGGGCTGTGGTTTGGATCTGTGCTGAAGCAGTGGTGATAATGCGGAGATGTTTAGTTGTTGCTCAGCAGCGCTTACACCAGCCAAGGGCTGTTTCAGCTCCCCGTGCTGTGCCGGGGGCACGGGAAGCTGGGAGGGGACACGGCCGGGACAGTGACCCCAACTGACCCCAGGGATGTCCCACACCGTACGGTGTCATGCTCGGTGTGTAGAGCTGGGGGAAGAAGAAGGAAGTGGGGGACGTTGGGAGTGATGGCATTTGCCTTCCCCAGTCACCGTTACGCGTGATGGAGCCCTGCTCTCCTGGGGATGGCTGAGCACCCGCCTGCCCGTGGGGAGCAGGGAATGAATGCCTTGGTTTGCTTTGCTTGCGTGCGCGGCTCTTTCTTTCCCTATTAAACTGTCTTTGTCTCAACCCATGAGTTTCCTCACTTTTACTCTTCCGATTCTCTCCCCCATCCCACCGGGGGGGAGTGAGCGAGCGGCTGCGTGGGGCTTGGTTGTTGATCCGGGCTAAACCACGACACCTAATGTCTATCTTGAATGGTGTCGTGCTCTGAGGAGAGAAATGGGGCATCGAGGGACTGATGCTCAGCAGCCACAGACTGGGGAAGCCCTACTGAGGGTCGCTGGTTTATGCTACGCGCGGCGGGTGGGAATCCAGCAGCACTGCAACCAGCATCGCAGCGATTTATACCACTTCAGCATCTGCTGGTTTCTTCCTTCTGTTCAGAACTGGGCGCTCTGAAGTTGGTGCTGTTACGCAGTCTGGGATGAACGACTTCATTAAGAAATCCCTATACACAAACCAAAATCACCGTAGTAGGACCAGCTTCGGCTCTTCCCCTCAGTGGCTGGTGGTTGCTATCATCATCTTGTCTGCATCCTGCTTATCCAACCGCGTGGGGTTGGGCGCTTGCACGGTGAAGTATCTGCACAGCTGACTCTGTCCTAGTGAGATCCTGATCTCATTGCCGGTCCCATGGCTGTATGAGGAATTTTGAGGATAAAAGGTATGGAAATACAGAAAAGACATCTAGAAAAATAGGACGTTAGGTTTTATTGGAAGCCGTATAGATTCTTTTGTTATACCTAACCTGAAAGAATAACCAACATGTAAATGAGTTATATCAAAATCCCATAAACAGGCCATTTTAAAGCACATCTACCGAAAGCCTCATTTTTTAATGTGTAGAATTTGGTGCAAAGATTTTTACAATGTTTATGTTCTTTATAAAAAGCTAATATAAGTCTCCAGTGCTTAGCAGTGCCAGGAAACTAGTCTGTCTTATTAGAGCCATAAAACTTCACCCACCTAAACTCAATTGCTTATTGAAGCAGTTGAAATACATCAACCTTAAGGCAAATTATTTCCCAATGTTATAGTTTTATTATAACATTTTGTTATAAAAGGCTGGGTGGTATCTATCCCCAGCAAAGCCCTAATGCATTTACCTTATTTGCTCCTCCCTGGGTAGAATTCAAGGATTTTAAAGCACTGTGAAATGGAATCTTTTTTTTAACCTCTTCCTTTGTTTTTCTCTCCCAGGTTATCTGTGTAAGAGTGTCTATAAATACCAGAGCAAGTCAGGCATGAAGCAGAGGGAGACTAATATAAAGCCTAAGAAAAATATACAGGCAAAAAAGAATACCATCAAGAGGAGGATGCCTTGAGCTGATGTGGCAGACGTTCCACATATCCACAGCAGGGATCTGCTGCCTTCTCCACCATGGGCCAGCTCTCGGTGTCATTGAGGCGTTGAATGCTTCAGATTATGCGTGAAGAGCCAAATTTGTTTTCAAACTTTCTTCACTAAGGCTAGATTTTCCAAAGATTTGAGCCCTATCAGACACCAAAGCGGGATGTAACTTTTCAAAGAACTCTTTGCCAGCACTAACGTTCAAATTAAATATTTTAAGAAGTGGCGGGAGGAGATTAAAATCCTTCTGTTAGGACTCCAGGATCAGCTTCACCAGGAACAGATGCTTTAAAGGTGTATGCCACTGGTGCAGAGTTGTGCATTTCAAAAGCAATGCATTTGCCCTCAGAAATTATTCTCAGAAGTAGAGGAGTATATGAAAATTCGATGGCATCTGGAGAGGGGACCGGAGTATTTTTTGTCACATAGATTCCAACCATGGGTATGCTGCACCAGAGGAAATTAAATTCAATAAATACCTAGACTATGGTAGTGAGGTCTGATAAATGCTTTGGAAAGAATAGTAAATCTCATATTTCAGGGTTTATTTCAATCTTCAATTTAAGATCATGACAGGACTTGCAGTGCCTGAGACCTGGGAGTAGGGTGTGAGTTGGGATGGGCCACCCCAGCCATAGGATCTAAAAATCCAGCGCAGCTGACGATGTAATTGCTTTTGTAATTGTTTTTAAGATCATTAGAAAAAACTCTTACTAGAATAAATATCTTAAAGCCTCCTTCATTTGTATGCTCAGTGTTGATTCTAAAAATATGGGAAATAAAGAGATAATTTATCTAATTCCCGTGATCCTGAAATGCCTAGGAGTTTGGGGCTTTTTAATAACAGAAGTAAACCAGATCGATGTGTATTCCACCACCTACTAAATCCAATGGGTTTATTTATATCTGGGATAAATTAGCAAAGGCCTCATATAAACAAGGTATTGGAGCTGGCAGCTTGCAAAAAAATCCATGATACAAGATGATTCATGTGCTTTTAAATTTGCTTTGAAAGTTCATATGGACATTAAACTGATCAACTCAGCTGCAATGTTCTCGGCCAAAGGGTTTTACAATTCAAAAATCGCATGAAAGATTTTCCTAGAGATCTCAACTAGTGCCAGAGAGCAAATGGTGAACAAAGAGGAAGGCAAGGTGTGGGATGAAGGGTCACCACAGTCCTACGCTCACCGCTGAGGACTGCGTGCCAGCAACAGGAGGAGGGGGGAAAATAAGATTAAAAACCTCATAGATTGACATCAAGACAGGAAGATCGCTGACAGATCACCACCACGGGCGCAACACTCCACTCAGGGAAAATTAATGTACTTTATTAATAACGGCATTATAATAATAAAACAGTGTTACCTTGGGTATGATTCCAGGCAAGATAATAGTTAAGAAAAACTTCCTCAGGCCCCTGGGCTCTACGTTGCCCACCCTGATGGGGCTGCTCTATTTATAACTGGTAAGGCATGCCTCCATCTGGAAGGCATCCGTTACTAGAGCTGTAAAAATCGCTTTTGACTAGCTTACAAAATATACGATGCCTTTCATTAAATGGACTGAAAGGCAGACGTTGCATTTAAGATCTAGGCTGGTAATTTATTCAAAGACGGTTGCAGCCAGATAAACTACATGAGAAGGTGTTATTGGTTTGATAGAAAATGTTCTGCCGATTGATCTTCCTGGATTCGTTTCATTTTGTGGAGGAAACAGGTTTGTAATTTTGAAGACAAGTTACAATACAGCCAGCTTATCTGTTTTGAGGGTTTTAGGAACTGCAGTAACTAGGGGCCAGAACCTCAGCTGCCATAAATTAACTTATCTGCATTGGGGCCCAGTGATTTCAGCAACCCCTCCCACCCCCCTGGGATTAATAAAGAGCTATTTAAGGCTTTAATTGCCCCTTAATTTCTAAACAAGGAAATAAGATAGGGGAGGAGTGCTGTCCTAATTTGTTTGACCTGACTTCCTTTTAGTCATACCCTGGGTCAGCTTTGAAGAACCAGCCTTTTCCCTGAATGTTCTTCTTTGTGTGAACAGAAAAGCCTTAAAAATGGATAGCAGCGCCTATCCTCCCTGCTTTGATGTAATTACTCTGATTGCATTACTGGTTGCCTAGAGGCAGAAGAGAATAAGCTATAGTCTCTTCAAGGGCCCAGCATAAGGCCAGCCTCACTGGGTTTCTATTTGTTCCCTGGTACTTTCAGAGCTGGCTTTGCCCCTGCGGATGTTACTGGAGTGCTGACCTGTGAGCAGACCAGATACACAGAGGTGAAATGGGGGGGAAACACTCTCCCAGCCTTCCCACTGCCTGTCTGCAGCTGGAACGTAAGTGTGCGCTCCTTTCCTGGCCGTTGTGAACCGCAGCTCGATAACGTTCTCGGGGATCCAGCGGTATAAGGCACTGTCTCTCTCCCTGTCTGTTGAGTTTATTTACTCTCGCTGCTACAGCTAACCCCTGGAGGGGTTTTCGAGACATTCACTTGTTAGGAGTATTCTGGTCCTGGAGGGATGTGTATCAGTTGTCTAAAAAAGTAATGGAATAATTCTGCAGGTGGCACCTTGTGCAGAACAGCTCTAAGCAGGTGTCTGGCCTGAGGGGCACTGGGAGAAGGGCAGGGATGCAGGCGCAGTGGGTTTTGCTTTGATGCTCTAATTAGGTACGGGAAGGAAGATGAGTGAAAGCCCATTGTTATTCTCTTCAGAGCTCAGTTTTGCTAAGGCAGCACAGCCTACGCTTCTGACTCACTGGTCTCTGCTGAGCAGAGGGCTTCCTTCCAAACAGAGCTGCTTGACTCAAGGTCTGATCAGAGCAATGAGACGTGTTTGCGGGGCTACTCAACAGGCGGCTGCCATCTCTTCTTCCTCCCCTCTTGCTTTGCCTCTTTGTCATTCAATTTTACGAAGCAGGCTGCGAGGAAGGGAGGTCATCAGCTAGTGCTGCCTTGTTTCTCTTAATCTATTGAGTTTTCAAAGGCATCTGAAGTAGGAGCATCAAAATTAAAGGTCCTAAATTACACACGTAATGTGTGTAAGTCAGCCAAACTGGCAACACTTTTGCACCATGCCCTGTTTGGCTCAGCAAGAGGTATTTTTGCAGTATTGCAAAGGTATCTATGTAACTGCTATCCTGAGCCGGCTGCCTGTCTGTCAGGAGAGCGAGAGCAGGTTAATCTGTGCATAGGAGGGTGAAGCTGTGAAAGGGAACAGCTGTGCCCCGTAAGCATACAATATCTGTGACTTCAAATCCCTTCTGTGCGGAGGACAGTCTCAATGTGGGCACGTCTAGCAGGTTGGCCCATCGTCTCCTTTCTTAGGAATAAGATTTGCTTCTTGACACTTCTTAAAGCCTCGTCTGGTGGCCTCCTGCACTTTGGGAGTAGCTGTGTTTGATGCCAGGAGGTAACCCGTAACTGGTGTGACTGGGCCACTGGCATACAGAGCAACACCAGTTTGTGTCAGACGGATATCTACCTGATAGCTCCTATGGCTTTTCTCAAATATTAGCTGAACTTCTAGTTAACAAGAAGTGGAGATACCTCAAAGCTGTCATCACGGGCTCAAAAGACTGGAGTAATAGTGAGATGGGGAATAGGTGATGTATTTTCCCAGAGGCATTTTTCCTCCTGGTTCTCGTGGCAGGAATTCTTATCTGAACATCGTGAACTGCAAAACAGAGAGGCTGTGAAATTCACTTATTTAGTCTTAAAATTAGCTGTATCTGTGGGGTTGATTCTTCTCACTCCTACTGTAGAAACTGGGAATCACACACTGAGCTGCAGCAATTGAAATGCGATCTGAATCCATCGTGTTTCAGCACAGTGGAAATGCGCCATCCCCCAGTTGGGCTGGACAGGGCTTTTTAAGGTTGGTTATTAGCATAATCTGAAATTCCATCTTTGCTCCAGGGAATTGCAAAACTGATTATGATACAGCAATAATACCACTTCACCAGAGGTCTGAGCGCGCTCTATGAATATTCATTATGCCTCTTGTGTGATAGGTGAGAATAATTGTGTTTCAAAAAGGGAAAAACCAGTGGACAGGGTGGTTATATGACGGACAAAGGCTGGGTTTCCTACAATGAACCCCAGTTCTTTGATGTAATCCTTTGTTCTGAAGGATTTCAGCTCAGCGCAACGCAGGGTAACAGGAGTTTCGTCTCCTTGGGGCACACTTTAGGCTGCGTCGATAGATATTTTGTAGGCTGTGTGTTGCAGGATCATCTTCACTGCTGGTTTTATATGGGTGTACTTTATGAAAAGGTCTAAATCAGAATTAGGGAATTCAGGTGTTTGTATTTCTTGTCGCTATTATCCTGAATGCAGAATTGAATGCTATATATTTTAAGCAGTGTAGCCATATTGCTATGCTGTAATTTGGTCTCCATTTTCCTTTTAGTGTTGTATTTTGGGTGGCTAAGCAGCTCCCTTTAGAATGATTTTTCTCACTAGCACACAGAATATTTTCCCTACCAAGAAAGCTTACCTTGGACTTGGTAGCAGATATTTCTTTGGGCAAAAAGTTTTAGCTATATGCAAATGCAATATTGAACAGGGACCTCACGACTTGCCTGCCTAACCATGCAGGTGTCTTGAGGCTTACCATTCACAGTTTATCAACGCCCTTTAAAAATGAATAAACCTATGTCATTATGTGATCAGAGAACTAAATGCTTAAATACATACTGGGAGAATTGGTTGCCTCAAGGCATCGGGTGGAGAACGTGGAGTTGAGCTAAGTGGGCTGGAGTAGCTTCACTGACTGCTGGCGAGGGTCAGTATGTTTATTATGTGCGTATGTGTTATGTTGCGTGAAGTTTTGTTAAGGTTATGAATGCCAGGTCTTGTGCTTTGGTCTCCGACTCTGTAATGAGATGCCTTGCAGAGGGCTAGAGCGATTAACAATGGCTATCGGCAATTCTGACATGGCCCTGCGGAACGTCTTGCTTTTGTTTGATTGTGGGGAGGCTTCTTTTGATACAAAAGAAACAGAGAAAAATGAGGAAGAAGAGAGCCTTTGCTCTACAAAATGAGGGTGGAAAAATCCTGCAATAAGATTTTTAGACCCCGCTTTCCCTGAAGGAGCTAGAAGGACATGAGATAGCAGAATACCCTTTTCTTAAATTGATTTGGTCTCCTAATACATTTGGGAGGATCTGGGCCAGAATGTGTTAGTGCTGGTAAAAGAAGCTGATGAAATAACCCGAGATGTATAATTCAAAATCCTCATTCTCAAATGCACATGTGCTCTTCTAAAGCGTTCCAAACAACCAGAAATCATTTGTAAGAAAGTCGAAAACAAGATTACAGAAATTGTATCGTTTGGGCAAGTTACCAAAACACCATTTTTTCTGGAGAGTGGGGTGGGGGAGAATCTTGGGAGGAAAACTCTTCTTTCTGTCAGAGCTGAAAGCAGTGTACTGACTACCACAAATGCCTGGGGTTTATTGTGTATTCAATCGCTGGTAAAGAAGAGTCTGAGTCAAACCAAACCCAATGTTATTGACTAGGCGTATGTCCTGGTTTCAGCTGGGATAGAGTTTATTTTCTTTCTAGTAGCTGACAGAGTGCCCTGTTTTGGATTTGGGATGAGAATAACGTTGATAACACACTGATGTTTTAGTTGTTGCTCAGCAGCGCTTACACCAGTCAAGGACTTCTCAGCTCCCCGTGCTCCGCCGGGTGCACGGGAAGCTGGGAGGGGGCACGGCCAGGACAGCCGACCCCAGCTGGCCAAAGGGATATTCCATACCATGTCATGTCATGCTCGATATATAAACTGGGGGGAGTTGGCTGGGGAGGGGGGGCAGCGATTGCTGATCGGGGACGGGCTGGGCATCGGTTGGTGGGTGGTGAGCGGTTGCATCACTTGTTTTCCTGGGCTTTGTTTCCCTCTCTTGTTGTTTTCCTTTTCATTAATAATAATAATAATAATCTGTTCTTAACCCACGAGTTTTCTTACTTTTGCTCTTCAGATTCTCTCCCCATCCCACCAGGCGGCGGGGGAGAAGGGGAGGGAGGTGGCTGTGTGGTGCTTGGTTGCTGACCGGGGCTAAACCACGACAGCATATTTTAAAGACTTATTTCCAGCAGTGCTAACAGGCACAGGTATATACCAGCTGCTCCCATCCGATATGTCTCTTTGGGGAAAATCCTCAGCTGGTGCAAAGTAAGAACCATCTCCTCAAGGAACCAGTGCTGGACTTCAATAGCTTGTGGCCAATGAATCTGTCCCCAGGCCATCCTTAAAACTGGGGTGTATCTGTCTGCTATAATCGGTGTCCTCTCAGCTTTCTCCCTGCTCCTGCAGGGGAGCAGAAATTTAATACTGATTAATACCAGCAATAGACTGCAGCTGTCTTGTATACATGGAGTTTCTACACTGGCCAGCCAATACTGGATGTAATACAAAGGTGTCTATCCCTTGCCCCTTTCTCACCTATTCCTTGTCACAAAGGAGCCCTCAGCACAGAAGTTCAGTTAGGAGCTGCGCTGCTCTTCGTGCTCATCCATCTCCAGGGGCAGGAGGTTAATTTGGGTAGCCACGAGAATAAATACGGACTCGTGGACATGTTTGAAGAACTATTCTGGCGCTGGAAATACCTTAGCTGCTGCCAGCACTGTTTCTTGCCATTCTTTTCACTGTCTTCCCAGTTTGCAGGGCACGAATTTCAGCAGGCAAGAAAGGCTATTTCTGCAGTGTGGGGAGTGCTCGTGGAGCAGGCAGGAAGCTGAGCACCCACAACCCCTGTGACATGCAGCTCAAGCGGCTCGTTGGCCGTATGCTTGTACTCGGCTATGGCTCAAAATGGCTGAAAGGCAGTCACAGAGAAGAGATAACAAGCCTATAGAGATATGGAGAGGAGGATAGGGACATGTGAGAACTAATAAAGCCTTCTGGAAAATTGATTTAACTCCTGCCGTACTGCCTTTGTTCCTCTAAGTCCCCATAAAGTATCCGTTTTCTAGCAGTTTTCGTGTCGCTGTTTCCCAGGGATAAGTGGCACATTTCCCTAATGTGTCCTGTACATCAGATGACTCAGAATTGAAGTCCGATAAAGAAGGCTAGACTTTTATTCCTTTTTTCCAGACATCGTCAGGAATTGGGATTTTAGGCTACAAAAGCAACTATTTGGAGCACCTCAAATCCCTAAAACAGGCAGCACTGCAATTGAGCATCAGGCATCAGCTCTGCTAGAATCTTCCTTTGTGATCCTGAGCAACTTAAATCTAGATTTATAAAGCTGTCCCAGAGAGGTTTCTGCCTTCCATGGCTTTCAATGAGGTTGTGGTGCCTACAGAGTTTTGTATTTTGGGGCATGAACTCTTTGGTTATCGAACTCGAGATCAGTGGCAGTTCGGGGCCAAAGTAGCTTTATGGCTGTGGGCTATAGTCTCTCTATGCTTTCTTTAGCTGTAAAATGGACCTCATAATCTTCCACTCTTCCCACCCATCACACCTGTAATCCTCTGACCTGTTTAGCCTGGCCTTTCTTTGGGAGAGCAATTGTTTCTATTGATGCAAGAGTCCCTCCTCAGCAGTTTAGCAGTGAAAAAGGCCTTATTGTGATGAGAATTGACTCTTCAGCCCTACACAGTGCCCCTGCGAGCTGGTCCTGTGGTGTAGAGGAGCATCTGAAGACTTGGCAGCTAAAATACCCTCATGTGGAAAAGCTTGTCAGAGCAGTGCAATTAGGAGATAAGTTTTTCATGCCATGGATAGAAACAATCTTTGGGTAAAAGGGAGTTTTTACAGAGAAGTTGTGTTGGACTGGGCTGGCACTATTATGTAACTTAATGTACTGCAGCAGCATGACTCTACAGTTCTGTTACATCTCTCCGCTGGTTACAACATTTTATTACCCTGTGGATGCCAGGATTGGGAGATAGGGTTTTATTGATTGCTATTACAGCAAGCTGACGTTCAGCCAGTTTAAAGTGATTTCAAAGAAAGCTCATTTTGCTGATCTGTAGGGTTTTTTCTGCCTTAAACCTGATCTCAGTCTGGTGCGCTCATACTAGGCTTGAACACTGCAAGAAACCTTGGTATCAAGTTGGCTGGTGTCAAAGAATCTGCATAAATAACACTCAAAGATTTCTTTATGACAGTAGGTAAGGAAACCTGGCACAAGGTACTGCACAGACTACTGGAAAAGGCAGACAGAAGGGTTGACGTTGCAATTTTTACATTTTCAAAGTGAACTTGAGTTAGAACATCACACAAATAGAATCAAATCCATGGAGCAGAGCATTCGTGGTAGCATGGGGAGGAGCAGGAGCTGAATCCTGAAGGTTTTAATGAGTCGAGGCTACCGCTGAGCTCGGGGTATTACAGCAGGATGAGTCAATTGCTATAAATCCTCTGCATGCAAAATAGAGCTCAGAATTTGAACAAATCAAAAAAGTGTTAGCGTGCTAGTGAACGTTTCTGCTGCTGTCGTTATTAACTTGTGCTGCAGAATGTGAGATCCAAACACTAGGCAAAAAACCTCCCCACCATCGCATGTTGCCAAATTCAGAATTTGCCAGTTACTCACAGTAATCTTTGAAATCCGAGTGCCTTTAGTTACGAGTGTGCAGATCACATGAAACAATAGCTCTGACAAGTGTTACAAAATGGAAGAGATTTTTTTTTAAATGGTAGATCTGGTTTTCTCAAATTCTCACTCTTTCTCATTTGCTTTCATAAGGCAGGAAAGCAAGTATAAAGTGAGGAAAGACTGTTTTTTTTTTTTTTCTCTGAGAAAGCATTTCTGGCTGCAGAAATTTCTGATGTCTATTTTCAGATCATCAGTTTTGTTTCAGTGCATTGTGGTGCTACATATGAAATGCGGAGCTGACCTCTAGGTGTGGGTCTGGATTGAGAATTTCACTGAATTAATTGGCGAACAGTAGGGAACATCAGTGTTTTCTAGGGAAAAATGAATTATCTTAAACTTGAAATCTTACAAGACTACTGAGGTTTCCTGTGTTTTTCTGATCAAGAAAAGTAGTAAAAATCACATAGGAGGCATAAGTGGTAAGTAAAAAAGAAAAAAGCTAATGGTAAAATAGTAATATGAAACATTTCAGCAGCTCTAAAATCTCTCCACTATGCTTAGGTCTGGGTCCAGAGTCTTGATGGACAACGCTCTCCTCTGAAAGTAACAGTATTTTGAATATCTGGATCCACCGGGGTGGAAATAATGCAGAGAAGCCCTTGAAATTAAATTTTCAAGCTCTACTCAGGCCTACACGTTAGGAAAGCAAAGTGCATTCAGAAAGAAATTACCCTGACCCAAAGTAGTATGAATAAGCCGGCTTCAGTCTGATTTATAAAAGCGTAAGTGGAACCTGACTTCACGCTAAGCTGTTTGCTCGTGCCAGGTGCCACGGAATTGCAGCGGCATGCCCTAGGGCCAGCAGGGCTTGAAGAGATGCTAGAAATTGTCTTCATCTCAAGTCAAGCAACACTGGAGAAGCTAAATCTGTAGTCACTTCTGTTATGGTTTCAGCTGGGATAGAGTTAATTTTCTTCACTGTAGCTGGTGTAGTGCTGTGTTTTGGACTTAGTATGAGAATAATACTGATAACACACTGATGGTTTGGCTATTGCTGGGCAGTGCTGAACTAGTCAAGGACTTTTCCAGCCTCTCATGCTCTGCCAGGTGCACAATAAGCCAGGAAGGGAGGAGGCACAGCTAAGAGAGCTGATTCAAACTGGCCAAAGGGATATTCTATATCATATGACGTCATGCCCAGTATATTAACTGGGGGGAGTGTGGGGCAATCGCGGCTCGGGAACTGGCAGCGTCGGTTAGCGGGTGGTGAGCGGTTGTATCACTTGTGGGGTTTTGGGTTTGTTTTCCTCCCTTTCGGGTTTCGTTTCTCTCCCTCATTGTTTTCCTTTTCATTATATTATATTATCTTAATCATTGTTATTATCATTACTATTATTGCCTTTTTTATTCTAATTAGTACACTGTTCTTATCTCAACCCACGAGTTCTCTTGCTTTTGCTCTCCCGATTCTCTCCCCCATCCCACAGGTGTGGGGGGAGTGAGTGAGCGGCTGCGTGGTTGCCAGTTTAGTGCCGGTGCTGAGTTGCTGGCTGGGGCTAAACCACGACAGCTTCTTACCGAGTGGCTTCACTCTAGCCAGGGAGGCAATGTGATCCAGAGACCATGAGGAAAAACTGGTGTGAGTCACGTTACCCGTTCTCTTACCTGTTTCCTGTGACCTTCTTCCTATTAATGTCAGTAAATTTTGCCTCTGAATTCGATGACGGCACGTTCAGGGTATGTTTGACCTGGGACCCTGGAGGGGACTGCAGTGTCACTTGTATTCCTTTGGCTTGGTTTCCCCTTGTGTACAATACGACTAAAGATATGCCGTCTCCTGAAGTATACAACTAGCTGCTATAACATGGTAAAATGGACAAGTCATTTAATTAAACAACCCTTCTATATAATTATATTATTATATCTCTTCTAAAGTGGGGTATTTACATTAATATGAAAAGAATTGAATTGAATACCCCAAAAGTCTGAGCCCTGTAAAAAGGCTATAGGGTACTTGCACCCAGGTACTTTCTAAAGCCAATCTTTGGTATTTTAAAAAAATGTTGGCCATGTGGGCCAAGGAAGGGGGGAGAAGCAGATCCATATGTGTTTCCACCCCAGAGACAGAACTCCCGCTCCCCACTCCAACAGGCTTGCTGCCAAAACAGCTCGGCTGATCTACATTTTATCTGCAATGCATCAATAGTTTGTGCGGCCCTTTTTTGGCACTATTCTGATTGCCTGTGCAGAGATGCAACCTCACCAGCCCGCCCCAACAAAGTGCTGCATTCAGCTGTAACTCTTGGGTTGCTGGGAGTCAGCCAAGCGATGCTTTCCTGTGCTGAAATTGCTGTGTTCTAGGAAAACCAAAGGGCACACATCTTCACCTGAAGGAAAACTTTTCGCGTTGAGGTTATCTGAAAATTACAATAGCTATTAGGAGACGCTCTTTATCTGTAGAAATATTTTTAAGATACAGCACAGAAAGGGGAAAATGAAAGGCTACCCAATGCATCGAGGATTTACAAGGTTTGCAGGGATGAAAGCAAATCTTTGGTTGCTGCCTCTGCGCGCCCAGATCTGCTGCAGCTTGAATGCTTTGTTCTCATCTGTTTTGTGTAAGCTATGTCTGCATTGCTGCTGAGAGATGGGACTGCAACAGGGTGTGGAACCGCCCAAATAAGCTTGATTTTTAGGGTAGGTTGGCTCTGGGGATTGATGAAGCTGTAGTGTGAGGACTTAGGGTAAAAGTTGGAGGTAGAAAACCATAAGCCAAGTTTGTCTGATATCCTGTATCTTGTATTATAATTCACGTGCCGTTGCACTAGTATTAAAACTGTGTGATAAATAGGCAATAAAGAAAAAGCTTCTGTGTGTCGCTCTTCATAGCTTGTGGTGGGGACTGGGCAGAGCTCAGAGTAGATGCCATGGGCTTCAGCAAGACTGTGTTCAAATGTCCATGAGACATGAGGCCTAGACTTTGTTTCAACTACAGAGTGATACGGAAAAACCGTTTAGAGAAGTTGATATTGGAGCTGAAGTAAAACTGGGAAGACTTTTGCCCACTAGCTCATCAGGGTTAAATTTTGCTAATAGATGTTAATGCCTAATTACAGAGTTCTGCATAAACCAGAAAGCGTGTGTTCCACCGCTCCCCACTGAGAAGGAGCCGATCCCCGGTAGGCTTTCGGTCGCTGCAACGCCATCAGTGCCTCGCTCTGCTTGGTCCGAGTGGCTCTAGCCGCTCAGCATCGTGGAGAGCCTGGAAGCTGTTGAACCGTGTTTAGGTAGCTGACCCGCCTCTTCCCACCCCGCCGAGGTGTTTAATGAGGATAGAGGAAACGAGAGTTTCAGAGCAGCGCCTGGGGTGTGATGTGAGAAAACAGCATGGCTGTAGTGCTACACAGAGCTGTTCCAAAGGCGGTGTCGTGGCATCCCAGGGGTTTGACTGAGGTGCTTAGGGAGGTATTAAGGTATTAGACTGTTTATAAATAACAGAGGGGAGGTGCTTGGAGAGGATGTTGACTTTGGCTTTGCTGTTAAGAGGTGATACAACCCCAAATGTGGAGCGGAACGGGCTGCATTTTGGTCTGTCATTGACCTGCTGTGGGAGTTTAGGTGAAATGGAGGAATATTCAACTAGCATGGAAATCTGGGATTAAAATGGCATTGCTTGTAGGATGATAGAGCTCATGGATCTTGTGGTGTTAACCAAGACATGACTAAAGGTTTAGTGACAGGGAAACTGGGAGCTGGTTGGACAAAGGATTGAACTGGAACAAGATAGTCCAGACTGGAACTCGGTATCAGCTTATGAACTGAGATTTACGTTTCAGGCCTAGCTTGTTTGAGATTGCATTGTAACCTCTAGGCAGGAAAATAGGCAGGTATAGGCACGATCACCAGGGTCATGGGTTTCAAGCAGGTTATAGCCCACTGCCAAATTCCCTGCCTTTTGTGAGATGCCTCTTTTACAGGTGGCCACAGTATAGCATTTACCCCGGCATTTTATGAATCTGTTTATTTTATAGCACAGATTAAGAAGGGAGATAAAACCAAAGGCACACGGTAATCAAAAGTCTCTTGGGTGTATAAAATGAGAAATCCTTTGCTAATATTTGAGGTTCATGGACACGACTGGTATCTTCCCTGACCTCCCAGGCAGTGTTTATCATAAGGGATGTGGCTGTGATCAGAAATCTCTGTCAAACTGGAGGAGGAGCGGGCAGGTTTTTGGCAGGTGTCTTGTGTGCTAATTCTGTGCTCTTCTTTGGATCCATTTCTCTGAATAAACGGACAATTTCATGGCCGTTTGAGTTCACCTGTAAAGCACTTCAGCAACTCTAGATGAGGAAATCAAGGCAGAGAGAGTCCTGGTTTTTAAAGGTGCCAAATGATGAAGGTAGTAAGACTTGCCAGAAAAGGTTGCAGGAATTAGTTGCCTATGTGGTTTTGTAAATTCAGCGAAATAACTGATGATATACCTAGATGCATACGTGAGCTCTTGATCCAAGGTTTATTGAAGGCTTTTGCTCTTCAACAGAAACCTTGAACCTTGAAAAGCCTTCAGCTGACAGTCCCAATCCATCCAATACACCTTTTCTGCCCCTTGCAAAACTCGGTGTCCTTTCAGAAAATTCCCTGCATTTAGTGTAAAGACAGATTTACTTAAAAAAAAAAAAGCCAAAATCATACTGGAGGCTGTAGAGGTAGGAAAGACTAATATCAAAGCAAGGCCTGAGCCAGTACTGTTTCCTTTTGCCAAAGGCTGAGTAATTTGTGGTTAGATGAATCTGTAATGAATTAGGCTCATTTAATAGCACCTGCAGAAAGCACAGAATCTAAGCAACATATTTGATGTCTAGAGTGACTTGGAAGCAATTACATATAATCTGTACCATATCCCAAGGTGGTGTAAATCAGTCCTGATGGAGATACTTCTCCTACTTATACCGTGAAGCCTTTGAAACTTCCTTTTTGGATTTTTAAGTCTGAATGTTTTTCTTGTGTGCTGCTGGTCAATCATGACAGTGGTATTTCCAGAATGCTACTTTAGGAATAAGCGAGTCTTCCCATGAAAACATCCCGTGGTTTCCTTACATGTGCAGCTTCTTGAGCTTCAGAACTCTTGAACATTTCAAAGCCAATCTGAAATTAATGGCAAAGGACCCTGAAGATCAAAAATATTTAAGGCTATTAAGTTTTATAACATTATGATATTAAAAAAAAACATCTGCTTTTTGCACAGTTGACATTTTTCCTGACTGGAAGACTTAATGACTGACTTGAAGGTTGTTCATTAGGTATCTCTGGAGATGGAAGAAATAAGAGTGATTTAACAAGATGGAAAAAAATAAGGTGGCAGCAATAAATCTGAACATCATCTAGATTTCAACTATCATATATTGTGGAGATAATGGCATATTAATGCACAAATCAATATACAGAATTAAAGCCAAATTCCCAGTTAGACTTCTCAAAGCTCTGGGAACCTTAACCCTGTTTTTTCTCTCCTCTTGCAGAAAGAGTGAGGTCTGGTGGAAGGAGGATGTTGAAAGTCCTGCTGGCGTGGATTCTCTCATACTTAGCAAATAATTCTGTTTTCCTCAGAATTCAGTCAGGAAATAAGCATTTTGTCAGCGCACAGATATGACAATGAAAATTGTGACCTCCTGTATTCAGAGCCTTAGCTGTGTATCTTGCCAGGCAAATAATTTTCAGATTGAGGCTGGCAGCAGAGTATCATTTAGCTCCCATTTGATTAAATGGAGCACATCTGAGCAAGACATGAAGCAGCTTTAATAAGAATCGGTGGAGAACAGTGTCTTCACGCATGGTTTCTAATCCCCTCTTATGCTGAAAGCAGTTCATGTTGGGCCAAGGTGTCCATTCTTGGTGATATGGCTCATCATTGCTCTAAGTGCTTAACTGTTTATGACTAAACTGCTCCTCTGTCTTGTCCCTAAGTGGGAGCAAAGGAGGTAAAGCGAGGGACCAGACAGTGGATGGGAATTATACAAGCTTTGTCTAGTCTCAAAGCACCAAAATGGCATAAGCAGCTGTTGTACCAGTGGCCTGTCTTGGGCTGTCTGCACAATACCTGGTTATGTGCTCTGCTGCTCCTAGAAAACAAGGGCACTCTTTAAGCCATTGGAAATTTGCCCATGCATGTACGAAAACCACAGCGAACATGTGCACCGCATGTTCAGGCTTTTGGAGATGGATCAGTGCCTTGATGTATATTAGAGAATGGGTCTTTCTGGTTCAAGCATGTGTCATTCCTCTGTCCCTTTTTCCATCTCGGTGAGAGGTGCACTTAAGTGATGGACAGAGTCGTGTGGTTAAGGAAGGACTGGGCAGCCCCGAGACCTGTTCCTAGTTTGGCTTCTGCTTTGAGTTTGGGAAGGGTGTCTTTGACTTCGAGCCACCTGTACCACTCCCTCCTGGTACGAGCTTTTTGCCCTTTACCTGGGCAAGGACAGTACCTGTCAGACGGGACAGCCTTGGTGGTGAGGCCTGGGAAACTTCGTGCTGAACGGAACCCTAAATAGGCTGGGTTTGGGAAATGGACTCCTTGCCCAGAGCGTCCCTTTTCCCACTACAAGCCAGCACCCCACTTATGCAGTTCTGGTTTTTAGTCCCTGCCACAAAAAAAAAATACTCTTACTCCACCGTTACCTCATGTGCACTCGAGCTGGTGAGAGAACAGTCACCCGTGTGCTGAGCTGCCTGTGGCGTGCGTTTCTGGAGCTCGCCCAGCCCAGCTGATTCTTGCTTTGGGGCTCTTCCCGCTTTTAGTTTTATTTCTCAGCTTGGTCCCATTAACTGTAGGGAAAGTTCAGATTGTAACAGTAGATGGCACTCTATCAATCCTCACAGCACACTGCGCGGAGCGTCGAAGGAGCTGGAAGCAGAAAGGTGGTTTTTAGATGCAAAGAAAGGGGTGCAAGTAGGCTGCGAGGAACTACCCAAGGCTCTGCTGTCTCTGTCGTTCCCTGGATGACGCACTAGGTCTGCTTTGGTACAGCACCAGTAACAGGGATCAATATCCTCATGCTCTCAGTAGCCCTTTGCTTCCTATGTAGTGGATCGTTGTGCTCTGCCGGCTCATCTGGGCAGGGCAGCAAGTTGAAAAGCCCCCAACAGCGTGGTCTGCTCGTGATACGTGTGTGTGCGGGTGCTGCGGCTTTCTACAGCCCTTCCACACAAGCGTCTTCCTCCAGGACAGCCACCTTGCGCGAGGCAGAATTGATGCAGCGTGTCATCCCCAGGATTTATACTGTGCTCTTTCAAGAAGATTCTTGCCCTGGCTCTTTGTTTTGTGGTGGGTTGGGTTTTTTTCCTTCTTCTCTTCCCTTAGAATAAATAGAGCCTTTCAAACTGAAGCCATATGTTTTTTCTTTGTGCCCATACAATATAATCCATCTTCATCCTATGAGAAATAGACACTGCCCTTTCAGCCCATTGTTAATGATTTCCCATTTGTTTTTCTGTAGCAATCCCCAAAATGGGCTTGTACTTCATTGTACAAGCCTCTGTACAACACCCTCAGCATGCATTTTGCATCCAAGCCTCTTTCTCTGCTCATTCTGCATGTGTTCTCAGCCATGTATCATAGGTGTATAACCGAAAAACTCTATAGTGGAGTTAGGAGGCATGATGAATTAATCAGCCCTGTTGTTTTCTTAAAGTTAGCAACATTATTCTCTGAAAAAACACCAAGTCAGCATCACTGCACCAGCCTTAATTATTGGTAAAATAAAAACGGATTATGAATGGGATGGTTGGTTAAACTCTAACTCTTGTTTAGCATCTTTTAAAAAGTCTCTTGGAGATATTCAGTCATGTTTCTACACTGGGTTTTCATTTACCGTATAGAAAAGGAGCTCTTCAGGGAATCTTTAAATAACTATGGCAACAGTTTTCTCCCAGTCTGTCACCACTTCCTTGTGCAAATGCTACAAATGGGATAAATCTCTGACCCTAGCCGAATTTCAGAGATTTCGGATAATCAGGTAAAATTGTAGATATTAGTATTCTATTTTCTTGTTGGGAAGATGCTTTTATTAAGCAACATGGTGAAATACCCAGGATCAGATATTTCCTGAGGGTTGAAATAGTAATTTGCAAAGGTTTCTCACCTGAGGCAAGCTGGCATCAGTGAAACATTTCTCATTGGAAGGCGAGAGAATATTATGGGGTTTCTGCCACATGTTTTGGAGCTTATTTGCACAGCCTCAAGGAGTAGCCAGGGAAAATTCCTCTGGGAGATTAAAAAGCTGAAGGAAGTAGAAATCAAGCCAAAGTTTGCTCTGCAAGGTGATAATCTATAGTCATCTGGCCTGAGGAATAGAATTTAGTTAATGGGAGCAGAAGCTATGCTCATGAGTGATAGTGACCTTCAAGGACAGAATGAAGGTAATGTTATGCCCAAAACATTTTATTAGCACTGTTCCAAGCTGCTTCCCCCCCCCCAACACCTCCAGGAGGNCCCCCCCAACACCTCCAGGAGGTCCTTATAACACTCTGGGAATTTTTTATGTTGAGTTTGATTAAACTTCAATTATCATGCCTGGAATATAGTGGCCATTCAGGGGGAACTGGGCAACAGTGTGCTGCAGTTCGTGGATATCTCTGTGTATCTAGTTGTTCTCTAGCTACATGGCAAAAATGAAAAGGCTGTATCTGTACAGGTTATGATTTGGAAGGAGATATAAGGGCATTTGGAATGATACGGTATATTCCTTCTTAGACACCAGAGGAGATGTATATTCCACTAAAATCTATTCTGTTAGTCAGTATAAGATCTCATACTGTTGTCTGGAGGTTCCTGTCTACCTACTGAACTCTGCTTCCTTGAGTGGCTGAAAAGATAGTAGTCTTAAACCTTTTTTTATTCTTTTCCTCCCTGTTATGTGACTTATTTTCTCTGTTGTCATTTCCACTGATATGTCAAAGGATGATCTTAGGCTCCCTCCCATCCAGTTAGCTTCAGCAATTAAAATCTAAAGATGACATGGAAAGGGCTGTAAAATGATAATGGCGAGCCTGAGGGAGATGGGGAAAGGGTGGTATGATTCAAAAAAAGATACTGTCATAAGTTCCCTTGTTAATGAGAATGAGTGGCTCTAGCTAATCATCTTCTGGAGCATTAAGGTCTAAGCACATTATAATGTACCATAGACTTTCTGTGTCTCTCACGACTTCCGTAACGTATGTAGACTTATCCCAATACAAAAAAGAACGTAGCCCTTAATGCAGTAATAAGATTACATGGATAGCTCCCGGAGGTAGCCAAGCTGAATCAATACAGGCCTCCCAAGCCCTTATTCCCACATCATGTCCCATTATCTCCCAGCCCTTAAGAGAAGTGTTTTCCAATAAAGTGTCCAAATATGCTTTTTATGTTATATAGTATGCTGACTGTGGGGCTGCAGCTTCAGTATAGCATGCAATACACATGCACATACGTATTTATGTATGAAAGATGATTACTCAGTACTGCACTTCAATACTAATTGTATGGTATCCCTTCATATATATATATTCTTAACATTCCATAAACATGGATGAGCATCTTTAATATAAAAATGCTGAATTCAATACCATTTTTAACAAAGATACAGCTCTGCTCCCATGTATAAACCTGGCAGAAACCTATTCTTTTGACTCTCAATAACTGGGAGTCAAAGTGGCAAGAGAATTATTCCTTTTCAGCATCGTCCCTCATTAGTCTAAAGAGATGACAAAATTATGGGAAAGCTCAGACGAGCTATCTCAGTGAAGGAGGCTGCTCTGAAAGTCCATTTGACCTATAGCCATATGAAATATTTCTATTGACTTTAATCAGCTGTAAATCAGTCCCTTACAATCTGAGCCAAATCCTGCAAGTCCTTAATTGTACGAGTATCTCTTAACTTCTCTACTTCCACTGAAATTCTGTGTCAATTAGTTATTCCTGTTCATCGGGTTATTCGGGATCAAGCCCTGTATCAGCTATGCAGAAATGTATACTCATCGCCCAAATACATATACCATTTTCTATTGGGAGTAGGAATGGACATACTTAGGGCAACTGATACTACGCTTATGTATTTTTAATCTTTATACTACATATTTAGGTCATTGTGCACTGAGGTACAAAAATTAAGGCCGATTTTTTTTAAAATCAATTTCATTTCGTTCCTGTTTCACATTTAGATAATTCCTTGACAGATAGCAGATGGCTGTTTATTCTTGAAAGCATTTGTTTCACTGGCACTCCTGATAAAATTACTGAATTGATGAACCACAATATCTGTCACTTCCAAGATATCAAAAAATGCTGTGTGGACCCATTAGCACTCACCTTGGGTAAAGTGAGTAGCCAGATAGGAATTACCATATTGATCAAAGCGGTGATTCAGTTAGCCCCATACCCTTCTCTGACTGTGGTCACTATCTGCTGCTTCAGCAAAGAGTGGAAAAAGTCCTTTGAGAAACATCTGTGCAACGACTCGCTCGGGAAGAGCTGCTTCCCGACACTTACCTATTCTACTCCTAGGGCAGGCAGGGGCCGTGTCCGCTCTAAAACATGTGTAACTGATATCAGTCTGAGTGGCTTTGCTATCCATGTATACGGCTACATCTTCGGGATCCTGTTGAGATATCACGGTTTTTCTTTTCACCAGTTTCACCTTTGCTGTTGTCTTGTTTTAGGATAGCTGTTCAAGTCTCTAGGGCAGGCGTCCTGGGTCTGTACATCAAGCCGTGGCTGCAGGGAATAATAATAATATGCACATAAGCAACGAGGAGCTGCGTAGCACCGGGCTGAGGAGTTCAGTGTCCAATGCGAAGCAGAGAAATGCAACGGTCAAGCCAAGGGCATTGCAATCAGATAATTGGTTGTAGGGTGAGGAATGCAGAAATGTGCTGCGTTGGCAGAATTGGCCCAGCGTACAAATTTCTTCATACACACAATTTTTTTTCAAGTAATATCGTTAATTGAAATATTTTAGCATTCTTTCCTGACAACCACAGTTGTTATTAAGTATTTAAGCAGTGGCTTTAGAGGAAACATGACTGTGCTGCAGAAAGTAAGTAGCACACCCCTTTCTTAATAAAGGTTAATCTGCTTGCTGATGAGAAATGTGGAACTTCTGAAGGTTTATAAAAGCATTGTTAGGGGAGAATCTGAGTTGAGAGGGCAGGGACTACTGCATATGCATAACTCTTATTGAAAACCACTTTATATACATGCCATCCAGTGCTGTCAATCTTGTGCATTCCCCCAGATCTTGAATCCTCTTCATATCGGGGAGAATTTTACTTGTGATGTAGGAAAAGAATATAATTTAACATATTTGAATGTAAAGCATGTCCATTTTTGCTAAAGAAATGTTCCAAGAGCTTGTTATAAAGAAGTTATCCTGGAGCAAGATGGGAGGTGAATCTAACAGAAGAGTTATTTCAGAATAGATCTGAGCAAATAATCTATTTGAATTTAAACCAGAATAATTCAGCCAAAAACAATTTTGAAGGACACTTTGCTAACATGCTTTTGGGTTTTTTTAGAATTAATTTCCAAAAGGGACCTAATCTACAAGAGCTGTTGAGTTCTGGTACTTTTCCTTCTCCTGCAAAGATCAGCTTCTTTCCTGAGCTGTCTGAACTGAAATGGACGTTTTGATCTCTATACAGGCTGAAAAGATGCGATCTTAGTAACTAGATGCTCATAATAATCCCTCTTAGTGGTGATATTTATGAATAGAAGCTCTTGCTCTTATGACAGTGTAGTCGTTGAATGCTGATAAGGACGTATGGGAGATGCTGCTGATTGCAAACTGCTCCTCCAAGTTGTTCCACCATTTTAAGAAATGGATTTGGAAAAGACCTTGAGTGAAACTCTAGTCCTCTCCACTTTCTCTTTTCTGCTTATACTAATTACCCTTAATCTAGGGCTTGCTTTGTCCAGCTGCAGTACATCTTCTCACTAAACTATACCTGAGAACAATTATTTAATATATTTTGGCCTATTACAACGAAGTGGTTGTAAAAAGTGATGCGTGAGTGACGGTGGTGTCGTAAATCCGCAGATTTACTTAATTAGCTTTTGGCCATTCTTTGCCAGTTTCTGCTTTACTCGCACCTTTTGCATTATTGATAATAAAAGCTCAGCACTGCATATTAAAAACAGAAGAAGGAAGGCTTAGCTACGGAAAGGTCGGAGTCAGCTGAAAATAAATGTTACTTTACAGCTCCAAATGGCAATTCCACCATTCTGCTGCTCCAATCTGTCACACCAGTTTTACACAGTGTGAACAGAGTTCAGTTTTCCGTCATGAATCTGGAGGAAGAACAGAGACAGACTTGAGAGAGTGATTTAAAAAAAAAAAAACAAAACAAACAAAACAAAACACAAATATAACAATTAAAAAAGAAAAGGCAAAGTTCAGGAGCATCGGTAAGTTCTTCATCACTGTGCTAAATAGATGGCTTTGCCTGGAAGCATCAGTACTTGGCATTTTGCCTAGCTAAATCTCACACACATTTGAGAGCTGACAAAACAATACCTATTAACTATCACAAATGCGCTTATTTTCTGGAAAACAAAATGGGTTCTTTAAAAATCATGTAAAAAAAAAAAAAGCTGTCTTGTGTAGGTTGGGGGTTGATTAGTACAGGATAACTCCCATGTTCCTCCGTGCTCAGAAATAAAATGAAAACCTCTTCTTGCTGATTTAATACTACAGTGCTGAACGAAACCTGATGCAACAAAATGGCTTAAAATTATCTAAAAGCTGCTTTGGCTCGAGCGCCGTTTTCGTGACCTCGCGTGGCGTTCCAGTACCTCTGCCTGGGCGTGGGCTCTTTGCGTTGCGATGGGTATCCCCGCGGCCACGTTACACACTCGTACATTAAAAGCAGGGTCACGGCTAAGGCTGCCTCTTGCTTTCCTTGTAGGTAGTCTCTTCTCTTCGATAAGACCAGGCCTTTGCATCAGATAAGGGATAAAGTTTTCATGAGTTAATTCACTTTAAAGTTACCCGTGTCGTGTAGGGACAAAGGGGATTTTCAAAGGCACGTTTGCCTCGGGTAACGCTTTGGTGGTCTGTTCTCCCTTGGTAGGCATTGGTGCCTGTAAGAACTTTTTTCCTTTCCCTGACTTCATTGTCTTTTGGTGGAAAATATTTAAACTCTCTGCGTCTTTGAAAATCTACTCTTTAAAGTTTTGATGACATCTAGTGAGACTTCGGCTCTAAAGGTCACTGCATGTTAAGCCAGATTGTTTTACACAACCTTGCCTGCTCTACAGTGATATAAAGCATACTTCTAACTCGGTAACCGTCCGCGTGCATGTTTTTTCCTTGGTAAATGCAAAATTGCTTACCTAAATTTTATAGAGGACCAACCTGCTACAAAATAGTCTTACGAGTATTGTTCTCACACTACCAAGTGACCGAAGGGCTTTTAAAAATTTTAATCACCGATTCTTCAACGGGTTTACATTGGTCTCATGACTGCCACTTATTGCATATGTGCGTTGTTAGCAGGAGAGACACAGAAATTTGCTCCCCGTATTAAATCACTTTTGTCACTAGACAATTTCTGCTTCGAACTTGGCTATCAAAGCAGACAGTTCACTGCTTGGAAATAAGCTTTCATTCTAATACAAAGAATGCAATTATATTCCAGGGAAGATATTTCCTGATATGGTTTGTCACAGTAATTTCTCTGCTGAATTTTCACAAAAAAAATTTATTTTTTGTCCTGTCAAACAGTGTTACATCTCTGTGTGATACTGAATAAGTTCTGAGGTACAATCCCACGCCGGGCATAGTGTTACGTTCTGCCTACTGGTTTGCAAAAGTGGCCAGATGAAATTTTGTTTTTAGCGGGCACCCGAAGGGTATGCTGGAACTTAAACGCGAGCACCCGAGCTCATTGTTTAGCTCTAGATATAGATTATTTTTTTTTTCCAGGTGTTTAGATCTGGTTTGGGGGAGATTGCTCTGACTCTTGCTTCTATGGCCTCCCAGGCGGGGAGTGCTGCGTCTGGTTTCTCGTTCAGCAACGAGCATTGCCTGAAGACTAAGCTCCGTGATAGGATATCTTGCCGAAGTAAGAGCTGCCTTTAGTATCTGTAGCCTTCCTTCTGAAACAGAAATGTATTTGCTTTCTGGTAAGGTTATGCCTTTTCAGTTGACAATGGGGTATATTACGCATGGAGCAAAGCACCCAAGAATATTCAGCTGAAATAGTAGCGCTTTGGTAGTGTGGAATGACGCAAAGTTGCGTCATGAGCTGGGTAACGGGACGGATGCTGTCAGCCTAAAGGGGCCTGTCACAGACCCACTCTATATATTGAATCAGGCCACGATCTAGGAACTGATATCTTTGCCGGAGACAAAAAAAGCTCATCTTTAACTGGCTACTTATCATCCATAAATGGAATCATTCTTTTACCAGAACTCTGCTGGGATCAATGCATCAACTAAAAAAAAAAAAGTCAGGTCTTCTAGGTTCATGTGGGACACTGCTGCAGCTAATTGAGGCTTCTGCCTCGGCAGAAACTCAGCACAGCGGGGAGCCTGCGTGTGTGCGTGAGATGGGGAGGGTTTATTAGAAGACTGGAGGAAATGTTTAGAATTTCCTGCAGTGTCCGCCTGCGATGTCCTTGTACAGCTACTGTAAATAAAAGCAACAAGAGAGAACCCTACATGCAAATTGCACGGTAACTTCAAATAGCAGGGACGACTCTGAACACTTGTGCTTCAGCGTTGTTTTGGTCCCGGTCAGCTTTAAACCAATTGCAGTTTGCAGTTCAGTATATGGATAGTGCCCGAGAGCTGCACCTTTCCCCCTTGTTTGGGGTGCCCGAAGAGCAGACGTGGCTGAACAAGGGAAAACGGGAAGGCGGATGCAGGGTTTTGGGCTGGCGATACCTCTGCTCTCGGGCTGGGCGCAGGCAGCGAGCAAGGTCTCTCGGGCTGTTCCCCAGCAGCTCTTTTCCTGGATGACCTTTAGGAGGAAAAAAAGGAGGTGACTGGCTTGGTCTATGTGCTCTCCACTAACACAAAGGTGCCAATTATTGTAGTGGCTTTTGTGGATTAAAGCATTTACCATTTCAAGACTGGAGTGAGGCCAAGAAAGTAATTTCATACATCAGATGCCTTTCAGCAGGAGCTGATGTTCAGGGTACAGCCTGGTGCTAGACCTAAAGAGAGCGGACGAGGTTCTGGGCAGCTTCTTCAAGCTTATAAAGCTCAAAATGTGCAATACAGAGATGGCAGTGCCGGAAGAGGTGCTCTAGCTGCGATCTGTTATCACACCGCCAACAGACTGTTCATCGGTACCTGGTGATGGACAGTACCTGTTCCTTGTCACCAGTGGCTCGTAGAGCCTCACCGCTAGTCCAGTGGCTGCCTAACCAGTGAGACTGCTCCTATGGCTTTCTTTTTTCTTGCACAAAAACGCTCATTCACACAAAATACAAAGCTGAAGTGAACTCTTTAAATATTTAAGAAACGCCAATGTCACTGTTAGGAATTCTCATGAGAATGGCTGAGGAAGGCCATAAATATTTTTTTTAAATGGGCTCAGAAAAATGCTACTTTCAGGAAAAACAGTGATGATGTAGATGAAACGCACCAGGATCAGCTATTTCTGTGAAACACACACACGCAACTGCCTTTTTGTTTTTACTGACTGTGTTTTGCTATACGTAACAGGTATCAAACCCAGGCGTTCAACCGCATGCGGCAAGTCGGGAGCTAGCACCTGAGTTCAGCCCCCGGCCTCGCCCCGATGTGCTGTGTAATCTCTTATTTTCTCCTCTTGTGTCCTAGTTTCTTCAGCCTATAAACTTTTGAGGTTTTGTGTTGTCTCTAGTCCTGGGAGTGAATGGCGGCTGGCAGACGCTCCGGGTATGGCAGTGGTGAAATGCTGCCTTGCCCAAACAAGCTATCTCTACGCAAATCTCTCGCAGCATCGCTATGATGAAAATTGTGGTCCTGCACAAAACCCTGCTGAAATGTAGAATTCTCCCACGGGCTTAAAACAGCACCCTGACCGGCATGTAAGGCCAGTGTCAAAAGTTATAGGTTTTTTTTTCCATGAGGACAATTTGGGATTAATGGGGACAGTTCTTACCAGCACTATGATGCAGAAGCTCATTGTTTTGTTTGGGATTTCAACCACATTACCTACAGTAATGAATGACGGTGATGAAAACTAGACCATTGTATTAGGAGTCATTGATTTAAGTGAAACCATTCATTGGGACTACTCATTTGCTTCAAGATAAACAAGTGCTTAATATCTTTATTCAGGGCATATAGCTGTCTCTGACACTTTTTTCCAGCTATGATTTGTGAAGGACAAGAGCCTGGCAAAGAGCAAACACACAACGCACTGGTGCGGGCGTATTTGAAGTCCCTTTCTCTTTCCAAATCACAGAGATATGACTTGGTTTTGCCCCTAGCTATAGAGCCCTGGCTGTTCAGCTGATGCTGTAGCAGATCTTGCCTTTATTTTTGCCAGGCCAAGCCATGGGTATCGGCCAAGAATCGGCGGTTGTGCAAGCGCAGCAGCCTGTACATTACAGCAGGGGTGGTATTTAATTTGCTTCAATAAAGGCTTGCACAGCACAGAAGTGGCGGAGAACACAGCTAGCTCACAGCTTCCTCGGAGCTGCCCTGAAACTCCTGTAAATCAATAAACCGGTTATACGCTGCTGACCCTCCCACATGGTTAATGATCAAGGAAGAAGGCAAGCCTTTAATGTCTCTGTGTTTTCAGAAGGATGCCTGTCTGTTAACGGGGTGAGACAGCTTGTTGGGTATGTGCAGCTGAAACTCGGGTGTGCAGGGAGATGGCTCTATGGAGGCTGGTCCGGCCCCAGTTGTGTGTTTTGAGCGCCCGTAACATCTGATGCCTGAGCAGCCGGGAAGGGCGTTCTTGGTACAAATCTTAGGGGTTGGGAGAACTCATTTTTACATGCACTGTGCTCTTGAATAAACTGTTCATTCCCCCCCGCCTCCCTCTTTCCTGGGTAATCCAGCACTGCTGTAAAGCAAAATTCATTAATGTTTGTCCAGTTCTTTGTAACATTTCCCTTAGGAAAGGTGAAATGTGGCTGTAGATTGATTATGTGTTCTTAAGCCTTGAGTGTGTAAATAACAAGGGATGCAACTTAATCCTGAATATTCTCCTGTTTCTTCTGTCAAAGAAAAAAATATCAAAGGTGAGTACATAAGAGCTATGTGATCTTGCAAGACAGCTGTAAAATGCTCTTTTTTCCTTAATTAAAAAAGGAAAACCTTTCATATCAAACTAGAAGAAATGAAGACATGAGAAAATGAGTTTTCTTCTTGCGTGACTCATTCTCCCAACAGTGGCTGTGCAGGGAAATTACACAGCTTTGAGAGCTGGCTGAATCAAATAAGCCTGTGCTTAACTTTGTCCCACTGAAACCCAAAGAACCGAAGTATATGCCCAGGTTAAGCTGGCCAGATTTTCTTTTGCAATACAGGAAACTACTTAAACAGTGGAAAAGAAGCTGAAGTTAGGCGAGCAAACTGGAGCTATTTCCAAACAATGACAATTTTTAGTGGCTGCAGGTTGTAACTGTTGCACTTCAGGACCTGGGTTGTCTTTAGCAAATAAGATTTTTCTGCCTTCAGACCCTGGAGGAAACTATCCCTCTTATCCCCAAAGGAGGCTGCCATGGATGGGGCAGGAAAATTGCCCGTTTAAAGTCAGCGTAGCAGTAGCTATTGTAGTATGTGAACATCTCTTGTACGTTTCTGCTTTTGCAGCCAGTACCATAAATTAGAAGAAGAAATTAAAGATCCTTAGGACTGTGAATGATCTCGCAGTAAGATAAAACAAGTCTTAAGCATGGACTGATGTTGGCTTGGCATAAAGAGGCTGGGGGTTCTCGTTTCCTTTCTTTACTCTGCAATGGTCAGTGTAATACAACTCTCTTGTGCCTTGGAGTAGTGTCTGTGGTTCTTCCATATTTGGCACATCACACAGTAAGTGAAATATGAAATGTAGAGCTGTCTTTATGTCCCTTTTTCGCTTTGCTTTTTTTTAAGAGCAGGATTTTGGCATGCTTTGCCACAGGGCAGGCAGAAGATCAGATTCTGCCCTTGCTGATATGACTAAGGAGAGTAGAGAGGAGGATATGCTTCCTGTCCCTGGGTCAAAAGGGGAAGTACTTTGTGAAATTCTGTTCTCGCGTGCCAAGCTGCAGAGACTTGCATCCCGCGTTAAGCGTTCAAGTGCAGGGTAGCCGCTGGTACGCAGCAAATGAAGCTGGGACTCGATGCACGTGGAAGCCTCCTGGTTTGCACTTCAGCAGGCAGACTTCAGCTGGCAGAAGCGAGTACAGTTCTGCTGTGCTGCAGAACAGCACCAGTTTACACCTCCTGAAAATTAATCTCTTTGGCTCGTGTTTAATGAGACTTGGGAAAGTGAAAGCAGTGCAAAGAGACTAGAGGTGATGGTTTAGGGGCCACAAGCAATCTTCTGGTTTTATATTTCTGAGCAAATATTAAAAATTATCCGAAGTCATAATAATGATTTAATTAATGCACTTGTTAGCTGCAATTGGAAAGTATTTTTTGAGACACGTGGAGCACAGGAGGAGGACAGAAGCCTTTAAAAATGCATGAGGAGCTAAAGCTGCAGGAGCAGAACTGCCAAATAAGAAAAGCAGAGTCACCCCATAGTATTTTGTGAAGTAATGCATGTTGCTGTGTCCTGAAGAGGTGATTTGTTATATGATCTATAACTGTTTCTCTATCCCAGCGCAGCCGAAAGGCAGGATACATGCACACTAATCATGGCATTAGGCTTTATTAAACTCCTTTAACTAAATATTGTTCTGGGATGCTAATGGCTGCATAGGACATCCTGTGGTAAATCTGCTTTGCATTTTCTCTTAAATTAATTGCACGACTTCTCCACTCACTGTAATTAGAAGGTTTAAAACACAATTTCCTTCTTCTGGCCATCAAATGACCGCCCAGCTCCAGAACTGAGATAGAGATAGTTAAATCTAAGTTGAATAAACTTTCAAAAAAAAAAAATAATCACAGCTTGCTCCTGCATTGCCTGCTAAACTCTGCATCTTTCCTCCAAATAGCTGTCCTTTTCCCCACTGCTGCCACCTACTCCCTGGGGATTGACGCTGCGCTCGTTCGGTGCTGCAGGCACTGCCTCCTCCCTCTGCCACTGCAGGTTTGACCTGTGAAGTGCAAGTCTTTGTATAAGGGAAGGGCAGATCATGCTGCCTCCCATACCCTGATTTAGAAGCATGGGACACCAAACATCTCAGCTGTAGCAATGTCCTGTGGTGAAGACGTGCCCTCCTGCGCTTGTGATCATAGTGGAACCCTGCAGAAGAGTAGGAGATGGATTTAGACAAGTGACTCGTCCTTTTTGTTTGAGGATTTCTGAAAACACCAGAGTGATTTAGGAAGATGAGATCCATGGATGCTCCCAATGAGGATGAGTCACTTAAGAGAATTAAAGTAGGATTCATATAAACAGCTAAATTATAGTATTTTTTCACTTTGGAGACAGGCTACACTGATTTATTTCATTGCATCATCTGAAAAATGAAAATATCAGTCTCCTCCAATAATTATTAGAATCTACACTGTCTTAATGTACGATGAAATATCGGTTAGGTTTGCTGACCTTTGCATAATAGAGCTTACAAAGTTTAAGGTCACAAGCAATGCCTCTAGAGAGAGATTTGGTGACGAGGGTTGAGAGGGAATGGGGGTCCTGAAGTTCAGAATAGATGGGGTGGAACATAGTGAGTATGTCACCATTCAGGTTTATGCTCCAATTTCACCTTTATATGCGTGACTGAAAAGAGATGACATGGCATTTTGCTCTTCTCAGCGCCTTAATGTATAGTTGGCGGAATAAATTGTCGTTCCAGAAGGGATCCTGTCATCATTAACAAATAGTAAAGATGCATTAGTAACTACAAGGATTAATTTTTCCGATTCTATGCAGAGATGTTTCTCTTAGTGTTTGAAGCTGCAAGTTATTGTGCTAATTGTGCTGTAATTTTGTTCCCCATGAAATGAGTGAGCCCCACCAGGACACCCCTGAACGTCCCGATTCAGGGAACCACTTGGAGACGCTAAACGCGAAGGCTGTACTTTCATCTCTGCAAAGCAAAGACGTGATAATAATAGAAGCAAAGGATCGTTACCTGTTGTACAGCGTTCCCAGGATGCGCTGTATGTATCTTTTTTCTGCTGGGTGATTTTCTGCCAGCTTGGCTGATGAGGGGTCAGCCCTGTTGATGTGGTCAGAGGTATCGCACACCCTCATCTACCTCTGTCCTCCAGCTCAAATCAAGCCAGCATTAGCAGACCTACTCGATACCGCGGCAGCACCCTCACCCTTGTCCCTTCAGAAGCACGCTTCGTGCCCTCTCCCAGTCGCATTTCCTTCATGTAATCAGCTGTTTGCCAGGAAAGCTTGGACTGTGAAGCAAGTCCAAGGCAAGTCCCTGTGCTATTCTAAGCAATGTCTGAAATGTGGGCAAGGAGAAGAAAACAGAATGTGAACAAAGCCTTCCTCGCTTCCTTTTCCCTGGACTCTTTTCCCTTGTCTTCATTTACACTGATGTTATGATCAGGAGCTGTAACGAAAGAAAATGTTGTTTTATAGAATGGTTGTTTTCAAAATTTATATAATTTCTGCTCAGGTACAAATGATGAGACCTAAGCAATTCTGTCTGATTATCTTTAAAGAAAAACAAAGCAAACACCCCACAACACCCCCATGTATTAAAAAAAAAATGAAATTTTGAGAGAAAGATTAGCTTCATAGTCTGAGTCAGGCTGCTGCAAAATATTAATGTTTTAAAAGATGTCTCTGCAGTTATTGTTCATGCTAAATCATATGTCCTTTGGACTTGATTAGACATTGTATTTATAATGTGTTCATTCAAACAATTATTAATTTTGAACTACAGCCAATTACTTTCTAATTCCATTTTACTTAGCATGCTTGCAAAAATGCTGTTGTTGCTTGTTTCAGTGAATGCTGCAGATCACATTTTCCTAGACAAAGACATGCCCATTAATCTTATTATTTAATCCTTTAAACCGTGTATGTGAAAGTACTCTAAGTACCAGCTCCTGAAGTCCTGGGGCAAGACCTTTAATCGAGACTGTGAAGCAGACAGCAGGAGCTGCTCTGGGAGTTCACTGCTATGCTTCCCGTACCGCTATTTTGGGGCTTGTTGCTTCAGCAACTTGAGAATATGAAAGTTTCAGCTAGAGTTGAACAGAAATTTCATTTCAAAGTATTTTTTTTATCAAAAGTTGCTTCCGTCACTCATTTCTCAAAATGGGTCATTTTGTTCAAATTTTACTTTTAAAATATTAAAGAGTTTTGCCACATTAAGAAACAGGATATTTTAGGATGGAAATGCTCTGAAGAAAATATTTTTTCTCTTTGTTATTTGAAATAAAAGCACAACAGAAGAAAGTCATTTTTGCTTCTAACTGTAGGCACTCCTGCCTCAGCCAAGATCAGAAGGTCCCAAATTGCTTACCAAGGCAGGGTTATTATTTCCACTTCACGGGTCGAGTGCTTGCTTGAGACCATAGAGGAGCACGTATGGTAACGCCGGGAGCTCGCGGAGTGCCGCCCATACCCTGGTATGACGGCGCGGTGTCAGGGCCGCCTTGCAGCGGTAACAGAACGGCGCTCTTCAGGCGCTATCCTGATTAATACTCATTTCTGATTGAAAACTGTTCTGGTGGTTTAGTTCCACAGGAAATGTTGCGTTTAGTCTCAACATTTTGGGGGGGATCATCAGAGAAACTCAGTGTTGTCTAAAATAATACAGTCAATGCTTCCTGCATTAGCATCAGCCTAGCCTGGGGACAGTCACTTCTGGATCGCTAAAAGCCTCACTTCTGTGTCTCTGCACATGATAAAATGATATCCTCGTTAACTCTACAGGGGATGTCTTATTTAGGTCAAGATGTCACAGATGTATAGCTGAGTTAGCTCCTAGCTTTTTCCTTAGGACTGTTATTGCCTTTTTTTTTTTGATCAAAAGGTTTGTCATTCTCC
Source organism: Anhinga rufa (assembly GCA_013400875.1). NCBI lineage: Eukaryota > Metazoa > Chordata > Aves > Suliformes > Anhingidae > Anhinga > Anhinga rufa. The sequence continues at coordinate 42,785 of VZTV01095202.1, forward strand.
AATGGAAAAGCAATCTTTTGGGAAGCCAGATTAAAGCACATGATTTTTCTATAGCTGACGGGGATATGGCTGGTGCCACATTTGGCTGCCTTTGATTCCTTATCCCGAGGGATCGGATACCCATCCGCAGCTGGCAGACCTGCGCAAACCTTGCCCTAATGCTGCTGTTGCTGTTGCGAGGTGCCACTCGTCCTTTGCTTTATCCTCTTTTCTGTGTCCTTTTATGCTGACAAGGCACTGCAGGGGCCATGGCAGAGGTACTTGCCAAGTGTACGAGTGGGGAAAACTCTCAATCCTGGTGAGTTTGTCATCTTCCCCCGCTCAGACAAGGAGCTCAGTGTGGGTGGGAGTATAAAATAGGTCTGGTTTTCCTTCTTCTGAGTTGGAAACAGTAAGATGTCTTTGCCATAATTATTCCTTATCTTATAAAACCGTCGTGCTTTTTTCTAGGAGCGTTAGGCGCATGGTGGTGCGAAATAACAGCATCATAAACCCGTGGTTTCATGGCTTCATTGCTTGCTGCTTTTGAGTTTAATATTTGCCTCCCTCTATCATTCTGTCTTCTGACCGGTGGGTATTACTCCACTGTGACACTGCAAAACGGTTGCCTTTATGATCGTTAGCAGAGGTGAAAGAAACATCATTGAACGCGAGAGGGGAACGGCAGGTACAGAGAGGTTTCAAGGCTTGTGCTAACACCAAGGTCGTGCGTTCCATCCTTGTATGGGCCACCAGCGGTGGGCTTTGGCTGGGATAGAATTGATTTTCTTCACAGCAGCTGGTGTGGGGCTGCGGTTTGGATTGGTGCTGGAAGCAGTGCTGATAACCCAGCGATGGTTTCGCTCCGGCTGAGCAGGGCTCGCACAGAGCCAAGGCCTTTCCTGCTCCTCACCCCACCCCAGCAGCGAGGGGCTGGGACCCCAGCTGACCCCAGGGGTGTCCCACACCGTACGGCGTCATGCTCAGCACGTAGAGCTGGGGGAGGAGGAGGAAGGGGGGACGTTGGGAGTGATGGCGTTTGTCTTCCCCGGTCACCGTTACGCGTGATGGAGCCCTGCTCTCCTGGAGATGGCTGAGCACCCGCCTGCCCGTGGGAAGGAGTAAAGGAATTCCTTGTTTTCCTGTGTTCATGTGTGGCTTCTGCTTTACCTGTTAAACTGTCTTTATTTCAACCCACGAGTTTTCTCACTTTTACCCTTCCGATTCTCTCCCCCATCCCACTGAGGGGGAGGGAGCGAGCGGCTGCGTGGGGCTGAGCTGCCCAGTGGGGCTGGGGTTAAGCCCCACTACCAGTAAAGCAGTTAATATCATCCTAAGCCCTGGACAGCTGGCTGTTGTAATTACAGGCATTACTATAGGACAGTGCATGTTGCTACGAATTAAAAACCCAAACAAACAGAACCAGATACTGCCCAGGTGCTTATTTAATTTGGTTTATGAGAAGAGATTTCCAAGGCTTTACAAGTGGAAAGAGTCGAGAGGTTCCTAAAGGCACTATCCCACTGCTTCCATGATGAACCAGTTTCTGGTTGTCCTGGAAGAAACATCAGCAAAGGTTATTCTGACCACAGAGATCTAATCAGAAGCTTCTTTCTCTGGCTGCAGCTTTACAGATGCAGTACACAGCCCTTTTAATTAAACACCCATCCTCGTAATCAAATGCTTGGCTTTTGGAGATGTCACCTTGTGTAACTTGATTAGATTTTACTCTGCTGGAGGATGGAATCAATTTTTCTTCTAGTTGTTTGCTAAGAGGGTTTTTTTTATTAATAACGCAAATGGAAATCTGACTTGGAAGGTCTCCTCCTAGTATAGATCTGGTTCTTCTTGCCAAGTCTATGTTCTTGGCTCCGTAGCTGAATCAGTGATGACTTTGGCTTGTTCTAGGCCTCGGTTTTCCCTACATCATTTTCTTGTGCCAGTTCCTCATCTGTAGAATACAAGTAGCTCTTCCCTAAACCCATAATCCCTTCATCACTGTCGGGCATCCCAGCCCGCTGGCAATGAGGGCTGCACGTGTGGACGGATACATCCTGGTGGGGTTTGTCCCTTGAAGTTTGCTTAACTTAAGAGCTCAAGTTACCCAAGTCGAACTTGAAAATACGCAAATACATTGAAAAACCAAACTTTGACGCTTAAAAAGCAAGCAGGGTTTCCTAGGGTAAAGGCTGGATTAAGTGGCTCTGACATATTGCGTGACTGCCTCTTCCTAGAGCTCTGACTCATTTATGCGGTAAAATATTTATGTTTTACAGCAGCAGGGCATGTTTGCATAGGTGAAGTGAAATTGCTCAGGTAGAAAATGCTGCTCTGGGCTCCTGTCCCCCGTAGGCAGCAAATCTGTGTGCGGACGCTTGGTGCGGACGCTTGAGACACCTCTGCATCTGGTGCCCGCTCGGCGCTGGGGATGTATAATTGATAGGGGCGCGTGTCCCTGCTGCAGGCTCCGCTCCCATGCGCTAATGCACGATCTTCACGGGCCTCAAGGGCTTGGGGTTTATGTGCATGTGCAGGTTACGTGGGGTAAATGTGTAGCGTCAGCTGTTCTGTGCACATGCTTATCCCGCAGTAGGTGTGCGGTAGCTTGCTTGCTTCCAGCGAGGAGGAACCTACCTTTTGCGCTCTGATAGGAGAGACACAGGGAGAGAGCATGGCATGGTGGTGGTTGTCCTAAAGATCGACGTGCGATTTTCCCCTGTGCAGCTGCGTCTGTGCCAGGGTCCCTCTTTGTACGAGTAAGGAAGAAACGGGGCAGAGTCATGTGGCTGTGACTTTGAGACAGAGTAGATGCAGGAACCCGGGGGGCTGGTAAACCGGGGGACGACGCAGAAAAGCAGGTTAGCTGGAGCTCCTCTGGCTAATCCTGACTGTCTTGGTGAAAGCGGGCTCTCTTTGAGAAGTCTCCTCGTTACTAGTTCAACAGCAGTTGGAAATACTTAATGGAATTTACTAATTTGATGAGCGATGGAGACCGCTCCTCCGCGGAGAAAGAAAATGGACTCCCCCTAGATTAGAGTGCCGCAATACCTAATTATCTCGTTCTAGCAGTTGCCCTCTATGCCCATACGTACTCAATCATTCTCGTTTAGTTCTGGCACCAGAAGGATCTGTCATGTAATAATTTTTTATTTATTTTTTTTTACTTATAGCCGTTTCCTTTTGACGAAGTGAATGCCAGGTGGTTATTCGTGGGCATTCTGCTGCTGATGTGATCACTGAAAAAATTGTTCAAATATTTCTGTGTTGATTAAATTACCATATAAAGAAGGGAAAGTTGCGTATGCTGCCATAAATTAACTGACTTATTTGTGATTTTTTTTTTTTAGAGATCCCATTGTTTAATCCTTCACTGATATTTTCATCTAGGAATAATATATCTATTTGCCCACTGCAGGTCTATGCTTTTCTTGATAAAACTCAAACTAT